>JASPKZ010008970.1:0-145943 GCA_030220185.1 Diploptera punctata | reverse complement strand
TAAATTCAGTTTTTATTTATTTTCAAAGACGGCAACACTACCAGTTATTTATTTCAATCGTTTACTTTCTAACTAGGAAGTTTTTATAGCAGTTACCAGAATGAAATTAAACTAATAAATACATGTTTTATTAAATTCAGTTTTATTTATTTTCAAAGACGGCAAACTACCAGTTATTTATTTCAATCGTTTACCTTTCTAACTAGAAGTTATTATTAGCAGTACCAGAATGAAATTAAAACTATAAAATACCTGTTTTTTTTAATTCAGTTTATTTATTTTCAAAAGACGGCAACTACCAGTTATTTATTTCAATCGTTTACTTTCTAACTAGAAGTTTCTTATTTTATAGCAGTTGTACCAGAATGAAATTAAACTATAAAATACATGTTTTATTAAAGTCAGTTTTATTTATTTTCAAAGACGGCAGACTACCAATTATTTATTTCAATCGTTTACTTTCTAACTAGAAGTTTTTATAGGGGGGGCAGTACCAGAATGAAAAAGTAAACTATAAATACATGTTTTATTAAATTCAGTTTTATTTATTTTCAAAGACGGCAACTACCAGTTATTTTTTTCAATCGTTTACTTTCTAACTAGAAGTTTTTAATAGCAGTACCAGAATGAAATTAAACTATAAATACATGTTTTTTAATTAAATTCAGTTTTATTTATTTTCAAGGACGGCAACTACCAATTATTTATTTCAAATCGTTTACTTTCTAACTAAAGAAGTTTTTATAGCAGTACCAGAATGAAATTAAACTATAAATACATGTTTTATTAAATTCAGTTTATCTTATTTTCAAAGACGGACAACTACCAGGTATTTATTTCAATCGTTTACTTTCTAACTAGAAGTTTTTATAGCAGTACCAGAATGAAATTAAACTATAAATACATGTTTTATTAAATTCAGTTTTATTTCTTATTTTCAAAAAGGACGGCAACTACCAGTTATTTATTTCAATCGTTTACTTTCTAACTAGAAGTTTTTATAGCAGTGACCAGAATGGAAATTAAACTTATAAATACATGTTTTATTAAATTCAGTGTTTATTTATTTTCAAAGACGGCAACTACCAGATTATTTATTTCAATCGTTTACTTTCTAACTAGAAGTTTTTTATAGCAGTACCAGAATGAAATTAAACTATAAATACATGTTTTATTAAATTCAGTTTTATTTATTTTCAAAGACGGCAACTACCAGTTATTTATTTCAATCGTTTACTTTCTAACTAGAAGTTTTTATAGCAGTACCAGAATGAAATTAAACTATAAATACATGTTTTTAATTAAATTCAGTTTTATTTATTTTCAAAGACGGCAACTACCAATTATTTATTTCAATCGTTTACTTTCTAACTAGAAGTTTTTATAGCAGTACCCAGAATGAAATTAAAACTATAAATACATGTTTTATTAAATTCAGTTTTATTTATTTTCAAAGACGGCAACTACCAGTTATTTATTTCAATCGTTTACTTTCTAACTAGAAGTTTTTTATAGCAGTACCAGAATGAAATTAAAACTATAAATACATGTTTTTATTAAATTCAGTTTATTTATTTTCAAAGACGGCCAACTACCAGTTATTTATTTCAATCGTTTACTTTCTAACTAGAAGTTTTTATAGCAGTACCAGAATGAAATTAAACATATAAATTACATGTTTTATTAAATTCAGTTTTATTTATTTTCAAAGACGGCAACTACCAATTATTTATTTCAATCGTTTACTTTCTAACTAGAAGTTTTTTATAGCAGTACCAGAATGAAATTAAACTATAAATACATGTTTTATTAAATTCAGTTTTATTTATTTTCAAAGACGGCAACTACCAGTTATTTATTTCAATCGTTTACTTTCTAACTAGAAGTTTTTATGAGCAGTACCAGAATGAAATTAATCTATAAATACATGTTTTATTAAATTCAGTTTTATTTTATTTTCAAAGACGGCAACTACCAATTATTTATTTCAATCGTTTTACTTTCTAACTAGAAGTTTTTATAGCAGTACCAGAATGAAATTAAACTATAAATACATGTTTATTAAATTCAGTTTTATTTATTTTCAAAGACGGCAACTACCAGTTATTTATTTCAATCGTTTACTTTCTAACTAGAAGTTATTTATAGCAGTACCAGAATGAAATTAAACTCTATAAATACATGTTTTATTAAATTCAGTTTTATTTATTTTCAAAGACGGCAACTACCAATTATTTATTTCAATCGTTTACTTTCTAACTAGAAGTTTTTATAGCAGTACCCAGAAGTGAAATTTAAAACTATAAATACATGTTTTATTAAATTCAGTTTCAGTTATTTATTTCAAAGACGGCAACTACCAGTTATTTATTTCAATCGTTTACTTTCTAACTAGAAGTTATTTATAGCAGTACCAGAATGAAATTAAAACTATAAATACATGTTTTATTAAATTCAGTTTTATTTATTTTCAAAGACGGCAACGACCAGTTATTTATTTCAATCGTTTACTTTCTAACTAGAAGTTATTTATAGCAGTACCAGAATGAAATTAAACTATAAATACATGTTTTATTAAATTCAGTTTTATTTATTTTCAAAGACGGCAACTACCAGTTATTTATTTCAATCGTTTACTTTCTAACTAGAAGTTTTTATAGCAGTACCAGAATGAAATTAAACTATAAATACATTTTTTATTAAATTCAGTTTTATTTATTTTCAAAGACGGCAACTACCAATTATTTATTTCAATCGTTTACTTTCTAACTAGAAGTTTTTATAGCAGTACCAGAATGAAATTAAACTATAAATACATGTTTATTAAATTCAGTTTTATTTATTTTCAAAGACGGCAACTACCAATTATTTATTTCAATCGTTTACTTTCTAACTAGAAGTTTTTATAGCAGTACCAGAATGAAATTAAACTATAAATACATGTTTTTATTAAATTCAGTTTTATTTATTTTCAAAGACGGCAACTACCAGTTATTTATTTCAATCGTTTACTTTCTAACTAGAAGTTATTTTATAGCAGTACCAGAATGAAATTAAACTATAAATACATGTTTTATTAAATTCAGTTTTATTTATTTTCAAAGACGGCAACTACCAATTATTTATTTCAATCGTTTACTTTCTAACTAGAAGTTATTTATAGCAGTACCAGAATGAAATTAAACTATAAATACATGTTTTATTAAATTCAGTTTTATTTATTTTCAAAGACGGCAACTATCAATTATTTATTTCAATCGTTTACTTTCTAACTAGAAGTTTTTATAGCAGTACCAGAATGAAATTAAACTATAAATACATGTTTTTATTAAATTCAGTTTTATTTATTTTCAAAGACGGCAACTACCAGTTATTTATTTCAATCGTTTACTTTCTAAACTAGAAGTTATTTATAGCAGTACCAGAATGAAATTAAACTATAAATACATGTTTTATTAAATTCAGTTTTATTTATTTTCAAAGACGGCAAATACCAGTTATTTTATTTTCAATCGTTTACTTTCTAACTAGAAGTTTTTATAGCAGTAACCAGAATGAAATTAAACTATAAATACATGTTTTATTAAATTCAGTTTTATTTATTTTCAAAGACGGGCAACTACCAATTATTTATTTCAATCGTTTACTTTCTAACTAGAAGTTTTTATAGCAGTACCAGAATGAAATTAAACTATAAATACATGTTTTATTAAATTCAGTTTTATTTATTTTCAAAGACGGCAACTACCAGTTATTTATTTCAATCGTTTACTTTCTAACTAGAAGTTTTTATAGCAGTACCAGAATGAAATTAAACTATAAATACATGTTTTATTAAATTCAGTTTTATTTATTTTCAAAGACGGCAACTACCAGTTATTTATTTCAATCGTTTTACTTTCTAACTAGAAGTTTTTATAGCAGTACCAGAATGAAATTAAACTATAAATACATGTTTTATTAAATTCAGTTTTATTTATTTTCAAAGACGGCAACTACCAGTTATTTATTTCAATCGTTTACTTTCTAACTAGAAGTTATTTATAGCAGTACCAGAATGAAATTAAACTATAAATACATGTTTTATTAAATTCAGTTTTATTTATTTTCAAAGACGGCAACTACCAGTTATTTATTTCAATCGTTTACTTTCTAACTAGAAGTTTTTATAGCAGTACCAGAATGAAATTAAACTATAAATACATGTTTTATTAAATTCAGTTTTATTTATTTTCAAAGACGGCAACTACCAATTATTTATTTCAATCGTTTACTTTCTAACTAGAAGTTTTTATAGCAGTACCAGAATGAAATTAAACTATAAATACATGTTTTATTAAATTCAGTTTTATTTATTTTCAAAGACGGCAACTACCAGTTATTTATTTCAATCGTTTACTTTCTAACTAGAAGTTTTTATAGCAGTACCAGAATGAAATTAAACTATAAATACATGTTTTATTAAATTCAGTTTTATTTATTTTCAAAGACGGCAACTACCAATTATTTATTTCAATCGTTTACTTTCTAACTAGAAGTTTTTATAGCAGTACCAGAATGAAATTAAACTATAAATACATGTTTTATTAAATTCAGTTTTATTTATTTTCAAAGACGGCAACTACCAATTATTTATTTCAATCGTTACTTTCTAACTAGAAGTTTTATAGCAGTACCAGAATGAAATTAAACTATAAATACATGTTTTATTAAATTCAGTTTTATTTATTTTCAAAGACGGCAACTACCAGTTATTATTTCAATCGTTTACTTTCTAACTAGAAGTTTTTATAGCAGTACCAGAATGAAATTAAACTATAAATACATGTTTTATTAAATTCAGTTTTATTTATTTTCAAAGACGGCAACTACCAATTATTTATTTCAATCGTTTACTTTCTAACTAGAAGTTTTTATAGCAGTACCAGAATGAAATTAAACTATAAATACATGTTTTATTAAATTCAGTTTTATTTATTTTCAAAGACGGCAACTACCAATTATTTATTTCAATCGTTTACTTTCTAACTAGAAGTTTTTATAGCAGTACCAGAATGAAATTAAACTATAAATACATGTTTTATTAAATTCAGTTTTATTTATTTTCAAAGACGGCAACTACCAATTATTTATTTCAATCGTTTACTTTCTAACTAGAAGTTTTTATAGCAGTACCAGAATGAAATTAAACTATAAATACATGTTTTATTAAATTCAGTTTTATTTATTTTCAAAGACGGCAACTACCAGTTATTTATTTCAATCGTTTACTTTCTAACTAGAAGTTTTTATAGCAGTACCAGAATGAAATTAAACTATAAATACATGTTTTATTAAATTCAGTTTTATTTATTTTCAAAGACGGCAACTACCAGTTATTTATTTCAATCGTTTACTTTCTAACTAGAAGTTTTTATAGCAGTACCAGAATGAAATTAAACTATAAATACATGTTTTATTAAATTCAGTTTTATTTATTTTCAAAGACGGCAACTACCAGTTATTTATTTCAATCGTTTACTTTCTAACTAGAAGTTATTTATAGCAGTACCAGAATGAAATTAAACTATAAATACATGTTTTATTAAATTCAGTTTTATTTATTTTCAAAGACGGCAACTACCAGTTATTTATTTCAATCGTTTACTTTCTAACTAGAAGTTTTTATAGCAGTACCAGAATGAAATTAAACTATAAATACATGTTTTATTAAATTCAGTTTTATTTATTTTCAAAGACGGCAACTACCAATTATTTATTTCAATCGTTTACTTTCTAACTAGAAGTTTTATAGCAGTACCAGAATGAAATTAAACTATAAATACATGTTTTATTAAATTCAGTTTTATTTATTTTCAAAGACGGCAACTACCAATTATTTATTTCAATCGTTTACTTTCTAACTAGAAGTTTTTATAGCAGTACCAGAATGAAATTAAACTATAAATACATGTTTTATTAAATTCAGTTTTATTATTTTCAAAGACGGCAACTACCAGTTATTTATTTCAATCGTTTACTTTCTAACTAGAAGTTTTTATAGCAGTACCAGAATGAAATTAAACTATAAATACATGTTTTATTAAATTCAGTTTTATTTATTTTCAAAGACGGCAACTACCAGTTATTTATTTCAATCGTTTACTTTCTAACTAGAAGTTTTTATAGCAGTACCAGAATGAAATTAAACTATAAATACATGTTTTATTAAATTCAGTTTTATTTATTTTCAAAGACGGCAACTACCAATTATTTATTTCAATCGTTTACTTTCTAACTAGAAGTTTTTATAGCAGTACCAGAATGAAATTAAACTATAAATACATGTTTTATTAAATTCAGTTTTATTTATTTTCAAAGACGGCAACTACCAGTTATTTATTTCAATCGTTTACTTTCTAACTAGAAGTTTTTATAGCAGTACCAGAATGAAATTAAACTATAAATACATGTTTTATTAAATTCAGTTTTATTTATTTTCAAAGACGGCAACTACCAGTTATTTATTTCAATCGTTTACTTTCTAACTAGAAGTTTTTATAGCAGTACCAGAATGAAATTAAACTATAAATACATGTTTTATTAAATTCAGTTTTATTTATTTTCAAAGACGGCAACTACCAATTATTTATTTCAATCGTTTACTTTCTAACTAGAAGTTTTTAATAGCAGTACCAGAATGAAATTAAACTATAAATACATGTTTTATTAAATTCAGTTTTATTTATTTTCAAAGACGGCAACTACCAATTATTTATTTCAATCGTTTACTTTCTAACTAGAAGTTTTTATAGCAGTACCAGAATGAAATTAAACTATAAATACATGTTTTATTAAATTCAGTTTTATTTATTTTCAAAGACGGCAACTACCAATTATTTATTTCAATCGTTTACTTTCTAACTAGAAGTTTTTATAGCAGTACCAGAATGAAATTAAACTATAAATACATGTTTTATTAAATTCAGTTTTATTTATTTTCAAAGACGGCAACTACCAATTATTTATTTCAATCGTTTACTTTCTAACTAGAAGTTTTTATAGCAGTACCAGAATGAAATTAAACTATAAATACATGTTTTATTAAATTCAGTTTTATTTATTTTCAAAGACGGCAACTACCAGTTATTTATTTCAATCGTTTACTTTCTAACTAGAAGTTTTTATAGCAGTACCAGAATGAAATTAAACTATAAATACATGTTTTATTAAATTCAGTTTTATTTATTTTCAAAGACGGCAACTACCAGTTATTTATTTCAATCGTTTACTTTCTAACTAGAAGTTTTTATAGCAGTACCAGAATGAAATTAAACTATAAATACATGTTTTATTAAATTCAGTTTTATTTATTTTCAAAGACGGCAACTACCAATTATTTATTTCAATCGTTTACTTTCTAACTAGAAGTTTTTATAGCAGTACCAGAATGAAATTAAACTATAAATACATGTTTTATTAAATTCAGTTTTATTTATTTTCAAAGACGGCAACTACCAATTATTTATTTCAATCGTTTACTTTCTAACTAGAAGTTTTTATAGCAGTACCAGAATGAAATTAAACTATAAATACATGTTTTATTAAATTCAGTTTTATTTATTTTCAAAGACGGCAACTACCAATTATTTATTTCAATCGTTTACTTTCTAACTAGAAGTTTTTATAGCAGTACCAGAATGAAATTAAACTATAAATACATGTTTTATTAAATTCAGTTTTATTTATTTTCAAAGACGGCAACTACCAGTTATTTATTTCAATCGTTTACTTTCTAACTAGAAGTTTTTATAGCAGTACCAGAATGAAATTAAACTATAAATACATGTTTTATTAAATTCAGTTTTATTTATTTTCAAAGACGGCAACTACCAATTATTTATTTCAATCGTTTACTTTCTAACTAGAAGTTTTTATAGCAGTACCAGAATGAAATTAAACTATAAATACATGTTTTATTAAATTCAGTTTTATTTATTTTCAAAGACGGCAACTACCAATTATTTATTTCAATCGTTTACTTTCTAACTAGAAGTTTTTATAGCAGTACCAGAATGAAATTAAACTATAAATACATGTTTTATTAAATTCAGTTTTATTTATTTTCAAACTGTTTATCATGAGCATATTTAATTGACATAACTATTATGAATTTTAACAATTCTAGCTTTCATGAAACAGAAGGAGCCAACAGGCTTAATCTCTCCATGATGAAGGAGAAGAACTACTATGAATTGACTATTTTTTTAAATTTATAGCCTCGATATTTCTAAAATGTTTACCATCTTACCTAATATTGATATATTCAAATAATATATTACCAATATATTAAGTTTCCAAAGCATTATCTACCCAAATTATAACCATCATATTATTTTTAGATTTTAGTTTTGAACAAATGCATATATTTTTCATTTGATATAGGCTAAATAAAATTTTGCAATAATATTCATTACCAATTTTGTACCTGAGTGTATAATATTGATTTTCAATCATAAATTTATTTATTTAAGGATATTTTTTTAGGGATGTATATTCAAATAATTATATATCTGCATTATTTTTAATCGTTTCAAAATAGATTCACTAAATATCTGATATCAACAGTTACGTACAGAAAAAAAGATTAATTTACAGCCTAAAGATAGTTTGAAATTTGATTAGAATATAATATTTAATTGACAGAACCTAACTCCCAAATGCAGAATAAAAATTGTCAGATTTCTTCGCAGTAATCTCAACGTTGATTTACCATGAATTTTTAAAAGTATTAATTCTTTGCACGTTATTAAAACCTTCTAATCTCACTCGATGAGAGAACATTTTTGAAGATTATTTGTAACATATAGGGTCACATTATCCTGACTCCCTACACCCCCATCTGCTAACCAATAACAAACACTTAGTTTTTAATAGATATTTAATTATATTATATGATGGAATTATTTGTATTCATGACATAGAATTCTATGCTGAGAAAGAAAATTATTTATGACAAATTTCATGTTTCTATAAACAGATAATTTTATCAAACATTATTTCATAAAATTTGATTTAAATATTAACAATAAGTTAACATACTCTCTTCGTGAATGGCATTTTAAATTAATGTAGATGTACTAGACTCTCTTGTTGACCTATTAATTCAAATTCTGTAAGATTGTATCAGTAGTAATAATTACAATTTAATTAACGAAATTTAACCTCTCGCCTTATAGGAACGTTAATGTGAAACATGTCACTTGGACCAGTCGGGAGGGGGATTTTAACCATTTATCACATACATACATTTTTGATTACGCAAGTACTCAGAGGACCTCCTCGAATAAGTGTTCAGCTCAATGTCAGGGCCTCCTTCAAGACAATACAACATTAATATCAAAAACACTATTCACACACATTCATACTAAACATGGCGAATGTAATAATGATGATTATGATGGCCAGATGATGTTCAGGGATCGTTTGGGACTTAAGGATTCCTGACATTTGTCTTACAGGTGAGAAAAAACCCCGTAAAATACCTCACCCAAGAAACTTGTCCTGACCGGGGATCGAACTCGGGCCCGTTGCTTACGAGGCAGCGACGCTACCCCGAGCTACAGCGACGGACCAGTTGTAATAATAATATTAATTATTATTATTATTATTATTATTATTATTATTATTATTATTATTATTATTATTATTATTGTTAATTATTTATTTAAGTTAGGAGAGTTAAAATCATAAGATTTCTCCATTCAACCAGCTAAAAATATTAAATACAGAAAGTATTTACACAAGATTATAAAATATAATTATAGGCCTAAGTAAATATTTATATAAATTGAACTAAAACTATAATGAATCGAGTTAATATTATTAGAGAATCAGAAAATCAAAAACCATCAATTAATCCACAGAAAGATCTCTTAAATACAAAGAAATTTAAATATATTTTAAAAGAAGCTAATGTCCGATAGTTCCTGATTTCTTGTGGTAGGGAGTTCCAGAGTCTAGCAATATTGTACAGTATAGGAATTAGAATAATTGCAGGTTTTGTGTTGTGGGGCTCTAACGTGGGGCATTTCTGGTGCGAACATGTGCCGATGTGATAGGGAGAGAGCGGGGCAGAGAGCGGACTTGTAGCTTGGCGTAGATTTGAATAGCAGAATAAGAGAATACGTTTGTCGGGAGATGAAGCCAGCATAGTTCGCGGAAGTATGAAGAAATGTGGTCTTTTTTTTTAAATATAGAAAATATAGGCCTATGTGATATACATGATATGAATATGTTGCAATTTATGTATTAGTCCATCATTAATGCCTGTCATAAGACGCACAATAATTAAAATAAGGTATCACGAGAGTTTGCAATAGAATTCTTATGAGATCAATCGGAAGAAAATTTCTGAATCTATTTAGAGTGCATTATTGAAAATGCCTTTTTTTCACATTTATTTTATTTTGATATTAGAGAGTTTGCTAGATTTTTTCTGTATTTGTTATGCATAGGAGTATTTACCATATTATTTCCTTAAATATACAATAGTTCATAATATCAAAACATTTCACCTGAATTTTGCTTCCAAGTATTTGTCTTAGCACTCTTAATTTTCTCGTCTTTAGTTGCTTCGCTTTTGTTCTCTCTCTCTCTTACTATCAAAAATGAAGGGTAGAGTTCGGCCAAACATTTCTTATTGGGTCTTCTATTATACCCAGGCATACAAGATGATATCTCCCTAGCACTGAGTGAGTTTTCTCTACTTCCCCCTTTTAAGATCTTTTTTATATGTTCTTTTTTTTTTTCATCTTTCTCGCTCGTTTTCATCTCCTCGATTGTCCGATCCCATCCAACTCTTAACATCACGACGAAGGCGTCCTCTAATTAGGATCCGTGCATACATTTTCACTTTCCTCCCCTGTCAGCTCTCCTCCCTGCTCCCTCTCGCGCACAAAACTAAGCCAACTCTTGTCATTAGTCATTTTTATGCGCATCCCAGCGCATGGTGTTGGAGACAAGCGCCATTCATCCCCCTTTACCCCCACAGTACTTTCTCTACCGGGGGCTTGTAACCTCGCTTTCACGCCCTCTTACCAAAAAGAGGGGAGCCCAAATTTAAATTTGCACGCGTCCTCCATTCAACCTCTCTTTCTCCCTCCCACTTGCAACGAGTTTAAATGAATGCAGACATTATCACAATATACAGGCTTTTATAACTGCAGAGCATTGCCTATATGTGGACCTGCCATGAGCTTAAGGTTACGCATGATAGAGTGTTCTACACACGCACTTTTTTATTAACGCTTGCAATGAAATCTCTGAATCTGGAGCTTACATAATATATGGCTATATACTGTTAATTACTATATGCTGTGAGGTACTATCTTTTGCTGTTTAACACACATCGTTTCAGGAGTGAAATAAAATTACTCTCATCCCGTATCACATTTACTTTATGAGCAGAAGAATATTACAGAATGTGCTATTTACTCTTACTTCAGTTATATTTTCTTCTCGTATATCAAACACCAACGCGGAAGTGATAAAACTCCGTCAGCCAACAAATTCTTTGTATTATCCTAGAAGAAATATCAAAATAATAAATAACCTGCTATTCTACTAATGTTCTTTTATGATTAAGTTCTTCTACTACCTTCCTCTGAAATGAACTATATAATAAAAGATTAATATCCTTCATAGCTTATGAAGTTTATCTCCAGGACTCAAAACTTTTTATAACTTAACGTATAACAAAATATGGTTCATTCTGAACAAATGAAATTTTTGTATTCAGAGATATTTAAACATTCTCAGTATTTTTAATAACCTGCTCTGCGCCATTTTTACCATTAATGCCAAAAGTGTTAGTGTATGTCTACACATCGAATAGTCTGGGTAATTCAATGGTTCTGGTGGGTTTCATTGTGCTTTTCAATATTAGTTGAAAGTTTTCTCTTTCATTTATGTATTTCATACGTTTATATTTCATTATGTGGAAAGCAACGGGAAGCTACCACACCTATAATTCCCTAGTAAAGCTGCAAAGCATAGCATGAAAATGCTATGATTGCAGTGAAAGACCTGCCCTCTTGCAGAATTACTATGGATGGATATTTCATTACTTCTGGAAGTTGGATCATAGGTTTTGGTTAGGTGTAGATATAAGTTGTTCTTGTGTAGGTCCATATTCATGGAGTTCTTCCAACCACATGTAAAATAAGCAGTCACAAATTTCTTTGGGATAAAATTAGGTTTTATTCGTCAATAACATCAATTTTTCAGAATACTCTCCAGGAAATTTCCCTTATCGTACTTTCACCATTACAGAATGGTTTATAATAGCCCTACTCATGTCTACCAATCTGGATCCGAACGAAAACAAAATCATCTTTCCTCCGTAATGTGTGATCTCACTTGAAGCCTGTAGTTTGTAGTTTAAATAAATTATGACTTGCTTGTATAAACATTAGAGTGTTACTTGTAGAGTTAAAAGTAATCCGAGCTGAATGGGATAGGCTATAGTATAAATGAACTTTTTTTTTAAATCTATGAATTATTTTACTATATAGGTCAATATGTAGTAGTTAACTCAACGGCACTATCGAACCCGTTTGATCTCTCCATAAACCCCTACATTCTCATCCAGAGCTAACGTTTTCCTACCAATCCCTGTATTTTTCACATCTATCAAATCATCATCATCATCAACAACAAGGATTAAGCCCAATGGCCTGTTCCGATTTCATTATAGGTCGAATTGGTCCTTCCATCTCTTCAATGGTCTTCCCAACAATCTACTCCCTTTTGGTTTATAATTATACATTCTTCTTGGTTGCGCTGTTTATTCATTCGTAATACGTGCTGAAGATAAGCATTTTGTTGTATTTTATTCTTTCACAGAGATTAAATATATTAAGTTCTGTTCTTATATCTTCGTTTTCTTTTTATCGATCCTTTGGTATCCTGCTATTGCTCTCAACATCCTCATTTCTGCAGCCTCTATTTGTTTACTATCTGCCTTTGTTAACCTCCGTTTCACATCCATAGATAAGAGACGGAACTGCCAATACTTTGTAAAATTTTAAAATAGTTCCTTTTATAGTTTTATTCAATAAAGTACGTTTAATTGTGCCACATAGATAACTGAATCGTTGTATTTTAGTGTATTTATCTAAATTTCTGTCATTACCTAAATGACATCCCAAATAATTAAAATTCTGAACTTGGTCTATAATTATATTGTTTAACACTATTTTTGTTCTTACCTGCTGGGCGCTTTCCCTCTAGTTTTCCTATAAGAATTTACCTTGTCCCACTTTCATTTCCCATTCATATCACTATGTAGACCTACATATGATCTTTCTTCTTCTTCTTCTTCTTCTTCTTCTTCTTCTTCTTCTTCTTCTTCTTCTTCGGCATTCCCCCACTTATAGGTTTACCGTCTTCAGTTCCCATTTATCTCTATCATTCCAATCTCCCTCTATCAAATTTCTATCATCCATTATAGTTCTGACGTTAGGTTTTCATATCCATTTTGGTCTGCCATGTTTATTGCTTCCAGGGGGTGACCATTGGTACATATTTTTTGGTCATCTTTCATTTTCCATTCTTTGTACATGACCATGCCATTTAAGCGTTTGATTTTCAATCCTCTTAACAACAGATGTGGTGACATTCATTTCTCTCCAAAGGAATTCATTTCTTATTTTATCCTGTATTGTTTTCTGGAGGCTTCTTCTAAGATAATAAAATTCAACTGTTCTAATTTTATTCTTTTGTAAGTTCCGTCAGGAAGGACCAATGTTTGTCAAGGTACACATGAACGCACAAATGTATTCTGTATTATGCTCTTATAAAGTTTTCATTTTAGATTAATTGTTAATGTTGTGTTCCAAATGAAGATCAGGTAATAGGTCGTAGTTGCAGTTGTTGCCAGTCCAGTTTTAGTCTGTTACATCTCTCCTCTCCCTGGAATGCCTAAACGTGTAATTCCTACATATGATACAAATTAAATAGTAAATGTGCAAAAAAGCAGAAATGTTTTTACTTTAGCCCGTTTTAATTCTATATATCATATTCCATTTAATTAAGTTTATTATTTTCTATAGTGGAGTCAGATGAATAGTTAATTTAGCAATATGGTAACTTTATTATATTAAAGTAATGTGGATAGTGTTGTCTTTAAAGTTTGACCTAGATTTAAATAAAAGTGCTTGGAATGCTTCCGTTTTATCTTGACTGTTTGAAATATTCTTTATAACTAAGATGTTCACTTGATATCAGTCACCAGCGGCAAAGAAGGTATGAAAATTGTGCTCTGAATTTCTGTTTTTATAATTGCTTTAACTAAAATTTAGGAGAGAAAGACTAAAAAAGACTTTAGAGCTTAGTTGGTTTTCTTTTTCTTACGTAGAAAGTTTATTCGAGATTCACTAAAAGAGTTACGTAACTCAGGTTAATGCAAAGAAGGAAAGAAATTAAAAGACTGAGGTGACATTACCACTTCTGAATGAGGAAAGAAAAATGGCTGTTTGTATGTGAGGGTGTGATGAGAAAGAAGAACGATTGCATATCTTTTAATTTATTCTCGCGACACTTATCTTCATATAATACCTCTCTCTGGGGTAGGGACCAGCACACTTTTCGACTATAAATCTATCCTCAACTGTGGCATTACTTTGTTGAAAGGCAACACTTTCTCTCCTCCTGTTTCCCCGCCCCCTGTTCTTCCTTCTCTTGACACCTCCCCCCCCCAAAAAAAATGTTTCCAAGTAGACTCATGACGAACTGCAACTAACTATTTCTCTGTGTTCTCTTTTCTTTTTTTTTTATGCTGCCATGTTGGATCTTCAATCTTAGGCTCCAGAGACTCGAGTTACGGAAGCCGTAAGTACCAATTTTGTTCATGCACCGACTATCTTGCACTTATTACATGTTCGTACACCTGTAGCAGTTTTCATAACAGCACCATCTCTTCTTGCTTGTATGCACACACGAGAAAGAACAGAGCTAATAGCTACTAGCGTTATCTTCATTTGCCCATCACACTGGAAAGCATAATACTGTGAATGGATCGTTTCCTTTTCTACTATTTTTAAAATAAAAGTTCCAGTTTTCATGCATTTTTTCTCTCAATGCTACTGCTACTGCGACAGACGTTATCTAAACTTTAATGAAATTATAAAGAAACATACTGAAGATAGCTTTAATTTAACCTTGCAAAAAATTAAGGTGATTTAGAATTAAAAGATATCATATCAAAAGTGTTTCACTTTTAACTAATTTTGCCTTAAAAATATAATATCACAATCTAACTGCTGTTAGTACCAAGTGGTAATATAAATCAATATATTTTCTTCATATTATTCTTCTTAAGATCCATTATTCACTCCATCTCTTTCATTTTAAATATTAATATTAATTTATATTCAAAGTACGTAACATTTTTTTTATGAAAGCTTTAGGTCTAGAAATTGTTTCCTGTTTCGTTTTTCAACTGCTTAAACTTGATACCCATTAATTGAAATATGTTGTCTTATTAGTAGAGAGCGGATTTTGCTCCACAATGCCAATGACTTACTTCTAAAAATTAGCGACGATCACGATATGCGAATATGTCCAATGTGCGGGAACTTTGAAGATGAGATACATATATTAGGAAAATGTAATGACTTAGAATATTGGAGACGTCGGTTATTACCGGAAATATTTCTAAATTCAAATCGGGAAAGATTGGCACGCTACGAGTTATTGCTAAATCCAGAAAATTGGATAAACCTCGGTAAATTTTTGGACAAAACGCGGAAAATAAGGACAACATTCATTCATGAATAAATATATGTTATCAAAATGCAATACCATTAATTCTTAACAATTATATATAAATGAATTAGTGTATAATCCTATTGTGTTATTATTTAATTGTAATATTATTTTGTTTTCTTTATGTAATTGTAATGTTAATGCTTTTTAGTGTATAATGCTTTTGTGTTATTATTTAATTGTAATATTATTGTGTTTTCATTATGTAATTGTAATGTTATTGCTTGTTTTGTTGTTTATTTTTCTTTACACTAGTACCAATTATTAATTTATTGTAACGGACTGTCAACAGCACGTACGGCTTACTGCCCGTGCGACCCATATTTGTAAATAATATTATAAATATCTTACTTTTTGTCTAATAAAGTCCTACTACTACTACTTATGCTGTTATTGACTGTACTGGTGTGATCGAGAGGGGGTGAGATGGAGGTGTATCACGTGACCTCATATCTATCGGGCGACTCTTCTGTAGTATAAACGTTAGGAAGCAGTATAAGGCACATAATGCAATAAATATATTTGTATACCAATTTGTCCAGCAATAGTGATGCTACGGGTGTACTAAATGGAAATAGCTCACAAGCTGAGAATGCTCAAGATTCAAAGACTGCAGCAAAGAAAAAGAAATGTAAATCATTACATAAATTAAGAAGACGTAGATGTAGAAGAAGAAGGCGGAAAAACAGCTCCGAGGAGTCAGATTTAACCCTTAAATTAAAAATGTATCTTATTGGATACATTGATTTCATTTATTTTGTATTGTTTTTAGATCAATAGAAAGACAAACAAGTAAAAATTACTTACATTTATGTCAATTTACACAATAATGTATAATAATAACACAGTTTAACATTAATTTATTTTCCTTGCGGTCCGGAACATTTAAATACCTGACACGAGAAAATATTATATTGACAATTTAAGGGTTAAGTGATGGTTAGATTTTCAAAATTTTTATTCAAAGTAGAAATACTTTTTGAACTATTATAGGCAATATCACTATGAGTAGTTGTAATTAATGTTTTGTGCATTGCTTACAAGGTATTCAAACGTTTGAAGACAAAGATTTCTCTATTGAGTGCACATTTGCTTTAATTTTGGGTGGCATTTCACTGCATGTAAGATCAGGTACGCGCAATACCAACTACCGGCGTCCTCTACAAAAATTCCACTTCTTACTTAATGAAATGTTGTTTATTGCGTCTGTCTTTCTACATAACAGAGCTCTTTTCATAACCCGGTAAGTTATGCAGCTATGTGATACACTCCATCGTACTCCCTCTCGTATAGTCTATACTAGTACTAGTAAGCCATCGACATTGTGGAACAGATTCCGCTCTCTGCTTATTAGATCTCTGGAAAAAAATGTCGTTTTCACGTAAACATAATTACAATTTGAAGCAAATATGAATAAAAAATTAGCACTATATAATATCAAACGGAGCAATGATAAAAAAAACCTTATAAGAATAATTAAGACTTTCAGTATGCTTTGTCCTCGGGGCAATCCTCTAATGAGGAAAGTTTTTCAAATAATATTTTATCATATTAGATTACAGATTCTCATTTACATACTAATAACGAAAATAATAATAATAATAATAATAATAATAATAATAATAATAATAATAATAATAATAATAACCTAAGAAAAGACCCAGTTCGCAGTAAAATTGTTATTAATAATAAAATATTAGAACAAACTAAAACATTTAACTATCTCGGATACCAAGTTACAAACGAAGAGAAAAAAGATTTTAGTAAAAAAATTACAAAATTTAATAGAGTAACAGGAATTATAAATAATATTTTCAAGCGAAACACAGTACAGCAACACACACGAACTAGAATTTATAAAACACTGGCCAGACCCATATTATGTTACGGCAGTGAAGCCTGGACATTGTTCATCTACAATGAATAACTGCGGCAGAAATGAAATTTATGATACGTACTGCAGGTTACTCTAGAACAGACCATAAAAGGAATTCTGAGATTCTCAAAGAATTACAAACAGAATCAGTTATGGAATAAAAAAAATACAGAAACAACTGGAAATCTCACGTAAGAAGAATCAGCAGAACAAGAATACCACGTCAGATCTTAAATTACCAGCCAAGAGATCTTTGGGCACACCCTACAAACGTTGGATTGAGACCGTAACAGACCACTAGGTCTATCACATGATTGGATAATAACTTAATGATATTATTTATGAAAATTAGTTTATCACTGTCATTTTCATGATTCACTACACTTATACTAAGTCATTGTTAAAAAAAAGTTAATGATGTACGTGGCGCTTTCGAGTAATCAGGTCAAGAGATGGGAGAGTCAATGACAACTTCTAACAAGATGCTGGATAGTATTTATTTGACCCAGATAAGACAGAAACTAACTCCATGGCGCGACAGGCCTAGAAGGCCCTTGGCCTACTAGCTGGCTGCTGGCCTCACATCCACACGTGTTCATCACAGAGATAGGCGATCATCAGCCAATGTAGGGGTAACATGTGGTCAGCATGTCGGTCTCCCAGCCGTTATATATGTTTTTTTCTCAACCTGGAGTAGCTACTTATTGTAGCTATCCAAATGCCTCATAATGCTGGGTGGGCACCGGTCCCATACTGGCCGAAATTCCATGAGAAAAATTCTTCCCTCATGGAGACTCGAATACCTAACTCTGAAGTTGTAGAAGAAAAAGGTAAATTGTTCATGATATTTTTATGTAGTATTCATCCATCCATCCCATGGCTCTAATACAGCCCAAATCGGGCCCTGGCCTTACCAAACCTCCATCTCCATTTCTCGATCGTCTTCAAATTCCTTACTCTCAGAAGTGTAATGGGGTCTGCAATGGTGTGTCCACCAATCGTCTTCTCGGTTGTCCCATTGCTCCCCTTCCTGAAAAGTTTATGTGGCATATATCTATTCATTCTAGGATATTTAATTTAAAACATAATATATTTTGTACATCACATGAAGTCTCACGGAGAGTTTCCCGAAAGACTACTAGATAGGACTTTCTTCGATTTTTCTGAATATCAGGTTAAATAGCTGTGGATTATTCTCAAATACGTTGTTCATATAGGTTATTTAATTTCTGGTGTGTTTTTTGAAACTCATCAGTGTCATCACACATGAGTACTATACAAGATTATATATTCTTAATCTTACTTCATAGTCCTATACTCTGTTTTTTTCCTATTTCATAATGTTGAGTAAGCGTATTCCCTAGTTCTGAATCAATTTTTGCACGCTTTGCTGAAAATATTTGTATGCGAATTGAACTAGTGAAACATGTATTGTCATTTGTACATTCTACACCTGATTATACATATATATAATTTAAGTGTTATATTTAATATCTGTATTTATACAGGGTGAGGCATTTATAGTGTCGTTGCCATTTTGCTCCGAAACGAAGGGAAAAATCAAAACATGTTTCATACCAAATTTGCAGTATTCATAAGATGACTTAAGATAGTTACTTCCGAATTCCTTAAAATGCCACTCTCAATGTCATTTCAAAGTCAAATTGCTTCTTTTTTTAATGGGATGGTTTATTTTCTTCTACGGAAATGGAAAGAGTATTCAATTTCATTGGAGTCAAAACAGAAATTTGCCAACTTTATGATTTTCTCCAGTAGCAGTTCTTCGTAGATTGTTTTCTTGATGCAACACTTGCGACTTGATTTTTAGAAGCATGGTTGGTGAATGTCGCCTCATCAGAAAATAAAATGTACAATTTTCAATTTATACTAGAGCCCATTAGCAAAATTCACTTGAGCATTATTGGCTAGTGGAAAGTCCAAGATGGTTACGTGAAGTTGAGCATCAAAGGCAGTGGAGCGTAAATGTTTGGTGTGGAATTCTGGGATTACGTGTAATTGGACCATACTTCACTGAAGGTAAACTTAATGGCCAGAAATGCAGATTCTTTTTGGACCAAGAAATTCCTGCGTTACTTGAAGATGTGTCCATTTGGAACAGGATGCCATGTGGTACCAACACGATGATTGCCCAACTCATTACTCAGCTGTAGGTTGAGAAATAATCAACAGAGATTATCCTGATCGATGGATAGGACGTAAAGAGCCTGTCCATTAGCCTGCTCGTTCTCCGGATCTCACTTCTCTAGACTTCTTATGGGTATACATTAAGAGTACAGTTTATCAAGAAATGCCAACCACACCCGAAAATCTTCGTCAACAAATTAGGAATGTCTGTGCAGGAATCAGCAAAGAAATGTTGAGGCGTGTTCAACTGTCTTTTGAAGCGCGTTTTCGGAAATGCATCGAAGTTAATGGTCGTAACTTCGAGAATTTACTAATTAAAATTGTTTGTGATGTGAACAAGAATTATGGTTTACGTACAAGTACTGTATTGATGTAAATGGATGCCAGAGAAGTCAAGGTGTGTGAAAACCATTTGCTGTGCTATTTGTCCAATATCACAACACCTATCATCCCTAGCGGATAAATATACAAACATTTTTATACTCAAAATTGAATGCTCTTTCCATTTCCGTAGAAGAAAACACACCATCCCATTTAAAAAAAAGTAATTTGACTTTGAAATAACATCGTGAATAGTATTTTAAGGACGAGTCAAGGTCACTATTTTAAGTCCTCTTATGAATACTGCAAATTTGGTATGAACAAATTTTCGATTTTTTCCTTCGTTTCGGAGCAAAATAGCAACGACACTATAAATATCTCACCTCGTATATTATAGGCCTATATTATTAGTCTTTCAACATAGCATATTACATCACTACAAAAAACCGATAGGCCTACATATAATTTACGTTTGAAGCATAGGCCTGTTCAAGATATAAATAGTAGTAGGACTTTATTAGACTAAAAGTAAGATACATACAATGTTATTTACAAATATGGATCGCTCGGGTAGCAAACCGTACGTGCTGCTGACAGTCCATACCATTAGATAAATGCTTAGTAAACTAATATATAAAAATGAATGTTTGTTTGTATGTTTGTGTGTTTGTTTGTTCGTACTTTATGCGCGGCCATACCGTTGATCCGATAGTGATGGCGTTTTTTGCAAAATGTTCAGGAGATTCCCGGGATGAACATAGACTATAAGAGAGTTGTGATATTCAACCCCTTCACCCCTGAAATCACCCTTGTAGTGAAAAACGTGGAATAAAGTCCTTACTTTGTCGTTTAAATGGCTTACGCTGCCCAAACCATAAATACAGCAAATTATGTACACAGAATTGAATTCCTCAGAAAACTCTACAAAAAAGTCCACGACAGCATATGTTTATCTTATACGAATAACTCACAATAACCATTTTTGTCTTTTATTGATGCCAAGAAGATCCGAGATAAGTAGTAGTAGTAGTAGTAGGACTTTATTAGACAAAAAGTAAGATATTTACAATATTATTTACAAATATGGGTCGCACGGGCAGTAAGCCGTATGTGCTGTTGACAGTCCGTTACAATAAAGTAATAATTGGTACTAGTGTAAAGAAAAATAAACAAAAACAGCAATAACATTACAATTACATAAAGAAAACAATAAAAATATTGCAATTAAATAATAACACAATAGCATTATACACTAAAAACATTAACATTACAATTACATAAAGAAAACACAATAATATTACAATTAAGTAATAACACAATAGCAATAACATTACAATTACATAAAGAAAACACAATAATAATATTACAATTAAATAATAACACAATAGCATTATACACTACAAACATTAACATTACAATTACATGTAGCGCAGTGCCTTAACTACTACGCTACGGCGTGCCCCTACGCTGCCTAAACCATAACAAATACACCAAATTAATGTACACAGATTTGAATATCTCAAAACACTCTACAAAAAAGTCCGCGATAACATATGTTTATCTTCTATGGGTAACTCACAATAACCATTTTTTTTTCATTGATGCCAAGAAGATCGGGATAAGCAGATTCCCGGGCAAACATAACAGCGCACGGATGGTGGTAAAACACATTAACATTTATTTAAGAGTAGCAGCGTATGCCGGGTATTAGCTAGTAATATAATAAAATATAATACAATACATAGGTAACAATACAATTACATTATATGCCTACATTAATTAAGTTATGAATAGTCATTAAGTATAGATCATATTACATTTTGCTTACATATTTATTTATTCACGAATGAGTGCTGTTCTTATTTTCCGCGACTTTTCCTGAAATGTACCCACGTTTATCCAATATTCTGGGTTTACTATTAAGTCCAAGCATGTCAATCTATCACAATTTGAATTTATAAATCTTTTCGGCAACAACTGACGCCTCCAATATTCCAAATCGTTATATTTTCATAATATATATATATATATATATATATATAACTTATATATATTTCGTCTTCAGTCTCCCTCATATTGGACATATTCGCATATCGTGATCATAGGTAATTTTCAGAAATTTCCATGCTTCCAACCTAAACCAAGCGAGCCTAGATATATCTTTAAATCCTAGACTGTATATATGATTCATACTTGTTTAAGCCTTTTTTTTAAACACAGTGAACGTTTTCCTGCACAATCAGCGAAAATATATTGTTGGTTTATACTCAAGTACCTCTTATTTTTCTTCACACATTCTTGCAATTTAATATTGGTCATTATCTATCAAAGGATAATCGTGAAGTTTTAATTCTTAGGTCATATTCAATATGATCCTATCTCTCAAGATTAGTAGATAGATAGATAGATAATGGAATTTATTGCCTTTTTTTCAGAATAAAGAAAATACATATGCATTTACATTGCGCACGGGCCTGCTTGGCCGTACGTGCATTATTTTTCCATGAATAAAAAATAAAACTAATAATATAAACAAATACCTACAAATACACCTGTATCAAAAAACAATAACAGGCTACATATAAGTAAAATCTATGTCTACACTAAATCACAATAATACATATCTACATTCATCCACATTCCGTACATTAATATTTTTAAAAAATGCTTAGTATATCCATCGTCTCTATATATATGTTGAACATATAAAACTATATAGTCTATCTAATCTGTAAAAATGAATGTTTGTTTGTTTATTCGTATTTTATGCGCTGCCATACCGTTCATCCGATTGTGATGGGGCTTTTTGCAAAATAATCTGGAGATTTCCGGGATGAACATAGGCTATATGAGAGTTGTGATACTCAAGTCTCATACCCTTAAAAATCACCCTTTGTAGTGAAAAATTAGTTTCTTTTACGCATAAATGGCTTACGCTCTCTAAATCATAATAAATGCACAAAACTGATGTACACAGAATTGAATGTCTAAAAAATAATTCTACAAAAAAGGCCGCTACAGTAACCATTTTTGTCTTTGCCAAGAAAATCGGGATAAGTCGATTCCCGGTCAAGCATAGCAGCATACTGCGGGTATCCTTTAACGGATAACTCACAATAACGAATTTTGTCTTTCAGCTCATGCATGCCAAGAAGATCGGGATAAGTAGATTCCCGGGCAACGCCGGGTAATCAGCACAGGGTATTTAAAAAGAATTACGAAATAAATTTATAATTATTTTTCCTTTCACTTATTCAACTAAACATAAAACCACATTAATTTTCATTTATTTAGGCATAGTAGCGCACGGCGAGCATTAGCTAGTGCACCGTAGTCAAGTGGTTAAGGCAATATATATTAGAGCTACGGATTTTGCGCTGGTTCGAATCTCCATGGGGAAATAAATTGTCTCGTGGAATTTCGGCCAATATGGAACCGATACCCTCCCAGCATCATGAGACATTTGGGAAATCACAATAAGTAGCGGCTCCAGGTTGAGAAAACCAGATATAACAGGTGAGGGATCCGACATGCTGACCACATGTCACTCCTACACTGCAGGATGATAGTCTACCTCTGTGATTAACACATGTAGATGTGAGGACAGCAACCGGATGGTAGGCCAAGGGATTTCTAGGCCTGTTGCCATAGAGTCTAGTATGTAGGCCTATAGTTTATATATTTGGAAATATATTTGGAAATGCTTGATTACACTAATCTATTGGGTAGTGCTCATTGACAGTTACAATTGAAGATAACCGTCTTTTAAACTGTTTTCTGTTTACTTGTCCCCTCTCAACTAAGCAAATAGACAGGCTTGTTTTACTGATTACTTAGATTAGATTCACTAAGTAAACCTGAACACTGTTAGAAAATCCACTTCCCTCTTATCTTTGAGTTACAGTCGTTTTTCTGTAAATTAGGTAAGCCTGAGATAAAGAAAATAGGTGGTTTCTTTGTGGTTGGAATGCTGTCTACAGTAGCAATCCTGTTAGCTCAAAGAGCTTTTCTGTTTTTGTTTACGACTGAGACAGATGAGAATCTGTGGGGACGTTCTTCTTGCTCATTTTAATTTAAATTAATTTACAAGATTGAGAAAACTGCGTAATTACTAGTTCAACGTATTCTAACATGTAGGTTCCATTACAGTTTCAACTCAGCAATTCAAATAGAAGGAGATTAACACTGAACATAAAAGTGAAGCATTTTGTTAGTAAAAGCAAATAGCTTGCTTCTTGGTAACAATGTCATTTCAACATTGGAAACAACACAGATGACCAAAAACAAAGCTAAACCATTTTCTACTTAAGTGAAGAATATAAGTAATTTAAACAGAAATACAATTTGTATAATATAATACAACATAAGTCATTTAAACAGAAATACAATTTGTTTCAGAAATACAATTTGAGATACTGAACCCCGAGTTACTGACAAAAAAATCAGTTACCAATTATTAAAATTGTTTAAAGTGAATGAGCAAGTTTCATTAAAGTGCCGTATTTATAAATAAAAAAAAACTAGTGAATAAAATAACTACTAGGCGTATTGCCAGTTTGTTTTGAACTATAAAAACTTATTAATTTAACTGGCACCCTATTAGATTTCCCTACGTGCTTCCTGAAGAGAATAAACAAATCTCAGATATATTCATTTCATCTCATCTCAACCAACCAACCCTGCTGTACTTTATTGTATTTATAAAATCTCTTCAATGAATTTTTCATTTAAAAATAAGCTATACCTATTGACTTGAGACACGCAGTAGCATAATTGGTAATACGCTACAAGCCGGAAGGTAAGGGGTTCAAGTCCCGACAGATCAGGATTTTTAAACTAGCTAAAAATCTTCTGGAGGCACCATGACCCTGAGATCAACTCAGTATCTAACGGGAATGAATGCCGGACACTTGTTCTGGCGGTCATCACGAAGGGCTGATAACCCGGCTAAAATATATTATCGATTGTCTATAAAGATGGGAGCCCTACTTCCGTATACCCCAAGGGCTTCCTAAGACCGTAGTGGATTCACTTTACCTGTAGACTTAAAAAGCAGAAAGATTTTTTCTGGGAAAACTCGAAGTAATTCTTGGAAATATTTATTATAAGTTATAATCAATTATATTCGCATGTAAGCGTGGGTATATATTCTCGCTAACGATAAGTAAGCATTTCTAGGCTTGTTAACTTTTCTCATTACAAAGTTTATAGTTGTGTAAATATAGTTAAGCTGTAAAAGTCACATATTTTTGTGCTTATTCAAATTCATGATATGTAAATAGATTACTTTTCTTAGGTTTAGGCTTTATACAACAAAATTTTGGTTCTAAGTTTAAATTATCAGTAACGAAATAAGACATAAAATGAAGTCTTGATATTGTAAATATTTCGTACAGTTTGCGTAAATATATAGTTTCCGTGCGCAGTATACGCCTGTTTAATTAAAACTCCCCTTTTAAAATTTCACATTAAACGTAGCGTCTATATAGTATGGAACTTAAGTATTTTGTTGTTGAAAAGTCAGTTTTCCTTGAAGTTTGGATTTATCTTACAAGTTCACATTACTTTAAAAAAAACACATCATAGCGACAAGTTTGAATCACATCATACTTAATTTAAATGGCATCTATTGATTCCATCATGTACTTCCACCATGTCAGTTTTTTTTTTCAACCGCTTGTTTGAGTCAGCAACTGAAGTAGTTTTAGTTAAATACATGTCATACGAGTTAAGATATATACATTTTTGCTACTTTACCCTATATTACAAAACAACATTTTATTCGATTATCTCTGTCAGTTTCATTTGAGTCATTTTTTTAGAAATCGATCTAATCAACAAGCACAATTTTTCCCAATGTGTCGTATACATCAGTGTTATTAAATATTATAAATGTGTTTTTTTTTAAATGTCCATTGTCATTGATTGGGGGAAATGTCGTTGTCTTGGACGTACTGGGACCTATTTTGATTTTTAGTCGGGACAAATGTCCTAGAGTGAGGTTATTTCGTGGCTTTTCCTTATATGCAAGAAAAATCCCAGGAAACGTTATGGCCCAAAAGTCCCCGAACATCATCATCCATAGAATATTTCCCTTGTTTAGTATAATTGTATGAATGAATCATGTCTTGTCATGAAGATTTGTGTTGTCTTGGGTGAAGCTCTGGATTGAGTTTCATCACTCATCTTGAAATTACTCCGTGACCTCGTTTGGTCAAAAAAGTATGTTTATGATTAAAGTTAAAAGTCCTCTACTTGTAACCCGAGAGCGGGGGCGTGGATCATGTAAAACCTACCTACAAATGGATATATATATATATTTCTTCTTCTTCGGCTTTCCTCCACTTATAGGTTTGCCGTCTTCAGTTTCCATTTATCTCTATCATTCCAGTCTCCCTCTTCCAAATTCCTATCATCCATTATAGTTCTGACGTAGGTTTTCCATTTCCATCTTGGTCTGCCACGTTTATTTCTTCCAGGGGGTGACCATTGGTATATGATTTTTGGCCATCTTTCATTTTCAATTCTTTTTACATGGCCATACCATTTAAGCGTTTGATTTACAATCCTCTTAACAACAGATGTGGTAACATTCATTTCTCTCCAAAGGAATTATATTCTTTCACACTTTAAATTTTTATAATCCCTTATGAAAAAGTTCATCGTTTCCCCTTTTGGAGTTTTTTTTTTTAACGAGGGAGAAGTCAGAAGTGTTTGTTATTTATGAAGCACCAAGTATTAGTCTAGAGGAACTAATCAATTTCCGGTTTCACCAGGATTGGTATAACTATGAAAAAAATATGATGAAAGCATGACCATTAACGGTTTATCCCATTAGCACTGCAATTCAAATTTGGGAGTGATAAGGTCTACAAATCTTGCATCACTTTTTTTAAGGCTTTAGTTTTTATTAAAAAAGTTAGTGATCCCACTACAGACCGTTCTATGCCCGTGCGGTTTTAGGAGGTTGAAGCTCCCACCTTTATGAAAATTTGCACGATATGTTAGCCAGATTTTCATCTCTGAATGATGCTTGCATTTACTCCCAACAATTGCATCCGGCTGATTTGACCTCAGGACCATAGCGCCGACAGAAGATTTTGTCCAGTTCAAAAATGCTAATCTCATCGAGTCTCGAACCCGTAACCTTCCGTGTTGTGTATTGCCTTAATCAACTAAGCTACGATGTGTTGAGTTTTTTTTTACATGTCTTAAATGTATGACACGAGTCTTAAGGAATTACATGCTTTCCGAAGGAAGCCATGCTGAGGTCTTTTATCTCTTAAACCCATGGACCCCGTTCATAATTAAACTTACTAACCACTAGACCTAGTGTAAAATAAAGATTTAGCTTATATTACATTCTTAGATGAATTTCCACTTGCTGTTCAACGATTGTTTCGTGATCTCAATGCATAATAGCAATCTGCAAGACAAAGTGGATGATTATGAAGTTAGATGCTGTAAGTGTCTTGGTGTGTTTAATAATGCAACATGGGTTGTAGCCACTTTTACAAGTTGTGTCGCTGTGTCTGTCCGGGTGTCTCTCCTCATAAAACCGTAATGCATAGAACGGTCGATCCTCTAAATCCAAGGAGGGAGACACAGTTACCCCTCGACTTTGTTACTGCTCGACGTTGAGCCTCTAAATAAATTTCCTCTTGCTATTTTAGGAAAAATTTCACCTCGAGGATTTGACCCATACTAAATCACATTGAAGGATTCCATTAAGCCTTTGTCATGACTAGTACATAATAGACATGGGACTTAGGGATTTTTAGTGATGTTATAAAGTAAGCTCCACTCACTAGCACTGTCGAACTTGGAGGTTTAAGACTGCGCCGACATGAGCTATTCATACATCCCTATCCTGAGCTAATATTCTCCAATCATTCCCTGTATAATTCATCTCCTTCAAATCATACTTCGCGATATTTTCCCACCTCATTTTTGGCCAACATATCTATCTCCGGTATCTCTACAAGAAGTTTCCATTCCACACCTTCGTTCTGCACTCGTGCCACATGAAGGCTCTACTGCCCATCGCAATCTACAAACTGTTCTTGTTACGTCTGGTTTTCGATGAGGGTCATGCAGCTCAGTGATATGCAGTTATTTCATTTCAACTGTTCGTCTGTTTTTTTGTCCAAAGATGTTGATAAGCATTTAATTTTCAAATACTCGCAATATTTTCTCATCTCATAAGGAGGATATATAGGTTTCTGTACTATAAAATATGCAGTATTCGTTATTAATATATGCCAAGAAATATTAACTCTATCATCTTGAGATATAAATGCAGAATATTCACTACACCCTCAAATAAAGGGTATTTTCAGAATTGCTGAAAATATTGTTATTCATTGTTCTAAGAAAACTGCGGTTTCTGAGTATTGATATGCAATTTTTGTCACAATGGCTTCAGATATCAATATTTTTAAAGGATTATTTTTCTATCTATTCTTCAAGTTTATATCAACAATATGACCTATATATTTTAAATATCTGCACTAAACCCATGCTTTACTTATTGAGTTGAAAAAAATAGACCTTTCTATATTTTTATGAAATGTGTTTTAAAGAAATTAAAAATAACGATAATTATAGGCCATATTATTCATATGAGTTTGTAGGACAGGTAGAAAAAATAATAATGTATAAATAATGATATTTGTGGACAATGTCACAAAAATTACGCATCAAGGCTGAAAAAAATTGTGATTATAACTATGAATAAATAATAGAACTTTTATCAATTCTGAAAATGCACTTCATTTGGCGAAGTAGTGAATATTTATATTTTAAAATATTAAGACGAAAGCAAATGAGGGAAATTTTGAGGAAGTGGCTGAATTGAAATACCTAGGAACAATAATCACAAATAGAAATGAGGTGCAAAAAGAAATTAAACATAAGCTCAATTCTGCAAATGCGTGCTATTATACATTACAGAGACTCTTGACGTCCCAACTCCTTTCAAAAAACGTTAAACTGAAAATATATAAAACAATTATTCTACCAGTTACATTATATGGATGCGAAACATGGACTCTTACTTTAAGGGAAGAAAGGAGATTACAATATTTGAGAATAAAGTTCTTAGGAAAATTTTTGGACCAAAGAGAGATGCACAGACAGGTGAATGGAGAAGACTATACTTAACAGTGAACTATATAATGGTAAAGAAGCTAATAAAATATAAAATAAAAGATAAATTCCTGCCTGTAATCGTGACATGGTCTTTATAGGAAGCTAGATATAATAAGAACAGTTAAGTCTCGTAGATTGCGATGGGCAAGGCATGTGGCACGAATGGGGAATGAAAGACGTGCATGGAAGATTTTTGTAGGAAAACCAGAGGGAAAACGTCCTGTTGATACACCAAAAAAGAGGTGGGAGTATAACATTAACTATGATATGAGGGAATTAGATTATACAGGGAATGATTGGAAAGCATTAGCTCAGGATAGGGATGTATGGAGAGCTCATGTCCGCGTTGTTTGTTCGATGCCCAGGAGATGAGATTTTTGTTATGGTATATAATCATTCCACTGACACTCTTCCTCTGATCACCTCCCCAATCTGCATCTTGTGATGTCATTGTTTCCAGTCTTCGTGTATGTTAGTACTTTATCTTCTAATTCTATGCCTTTAGGTACTTTTATATACACATCATTTTCAAGGTTCGATAGTGCCAGTGAGTTTGTTAGGTAGGGTTAGTTAAGGCGTAAGAGTTATTCCTGAAAAATAAAAACTTTTTAGTATCCGTCCGTAGTAATTCAACCCCAGGGCAGGTCTTTCACTGCGATTATAGCATTTTCATGCTATGCTTTGCAGCGTTACTAGGGAATTGTAGGTATGATAGCTTCCCGTTGCTTTCCATACCGGTGAAAGATGATAATGATAATGGTGATGATGGCCATATGATTTTGGAGACCGTTTGGGCCTTAAAGTTTTCCTGACATGTGTCGTACAGGTGAGGAAAAACCCCAATAAAACCTCGCCGAGAAAAACTGTCCCGACCGGGGATCGAACCCGGGCCCGCTATGTGACAAGGCAGCACGCTACCTCGAGACCACAGCGGCGGACTACTTTTTAGTATTTAAACTTATAAATTCCCTTAAAATAACAGACCATATTTCGCATCCCTATTATAGGCTACATGGAAGAATATAATTTTTTTGTTATGCATATACCTAATTATGATGTTGAAATTATAAATAATCTGCTGACTGTAAACTGGGTGACATTAAAAATCTTGGATTTGGCATGAATGTTTACTCTATATCAGGGAAGAGAGAGTTAATGTACGAGTACGTTCCCTGCCCTTTTCAACTGTGCTCCTTTAATATTATTTACTGTGCGAGGTATCAGTGAAGTAACGAAAAAAAAACCTGGTTAAGTGTAATATGAATGTCAGTGTCAATAGTCTACCATAATTCGAATATATTATATTGTATTTAAAAGAACGATATATCAATAAACATTTAAATGTTTCTAATGTTTTTGAGAACCTTCTAAGATATGAGCAAAGGATTACAGTTCTTGGCAACGATTTACGTTATATATTCATCAGGCGATTAATAAACTATTATAATATATTATATTCAACAATAACCAACTATTAACTAAAAATATTTACTATTTTTTCCGTTATTTGCATCAAACTCTAAAAGTAAACAAGACGGAACTAAAGAAGAGGCTACATATTTCAGAACTAAGTCAAAACAAACAACGTTGCCGATGCATAAATCACCCTTTACCATTATATATTCTCAAGACCTTTTGATATCGCCTAGTGTAGAGCATTTTGCCTTTGGGACAGTTACCCCTCACATTCATCTAATGTTTCGATTAAGACATATTGCAATAATTTTAATTACATTTTATTTAAATAAAAAAAACTATTTCTAATTTCTACATGTGTCTGAAGAATATTGCGCTCCATCTTGCTTTGGAATACCTGCAGCATGTTCCTCTATTTTATTTTTATTTTTTAATTTATTCATTTTTTTTGTCAGGGATTATATTAAAATCGCTAGTATTATTAACCTTCTAAAAAATAATTTGAAAATAGTTGGCTAAGCCATTAGCATTTTGAAACTGAATTTGGTAAATCCGAGTTTAAATCCTAGTACCAACCAAGTTATTTTTACGATTCCATATCGCTTGAAGAAATTGTTGGGTTCAAATTTAATTACTATGATCCATTTAATTATTATTAAAACTAGCTGGCCCGGCGAACGTCGTATCGCCTTTAAATATGTTTACGTTAATTTTTCCGATGTTTTAATAGTTATCTGCTATTCGGGGCGGAAACAAATCCAACAAATCAAAGATCATAAAAATCGGTCCAGCCGTTCTTGAGTTATAAATAGTGTAACTAATCCGACTTTGTTATATATAGAAGTCCCGGCCACGCGTTGCTGTGGCTAAGGTATACGTTAAATTATGTTGTAAACTAAGTGAGAAATATAAATCAGAAAGTTTTTGTTTTACACTATTTTTTAGTTCTGGTACGTTAACTACACCTGGTATAAATATGGGTGGTGGTTTATGTGGAAGTGGTTTTGTTGTTTTGTTGATTGAGATGAATTTATGTTGTCTGCATTCTCAGTGTCATCCATAAGTGTATCATAAGGATTATATACATTTATTGATGGAATATTTTGAGGAGGCTTGCTGATTACATTATACTTTCGTTTTTTTCTACGAACTTTTCGGCAGTTTGGATTCTCATCATCATCAAGAAGCCTCTGTATAGTATTATCATCTTGTGATATATTATAGTCATCTTGTTTTTCATTTAATTGAGGCATGGAGATTGTTTCTGTAATATTAGGCATATTATTATAACTAACAGACTTACGAGTTCTTACAGTTGTGTTATTCCGTTCCTTAGGACCTCATATGTTTTTAAATTGACATTCTTCTTAAATGTAAGATTTATGTCACATAGGCCTATACCAATTTGCGGAAATTCATTTGATATCTTATCATTCATGGTCTCTAGAATTGATTCGCCATATAGTTCAATGTCCCTTCTCGGTCCAGTTAAATTTAAATTAAGTTGCTGTCTTTCAGCCAGATTACTTAAAACTAATACTTACACACGAAATTAATTTTATTATCAATATATTGAAAATAAAATAAACACTGAACACACTTAAATTATGAAATAATCAATATTTGTAATTCAATTGAAATTCGCGATTGTAACAAAATGCACAGCCACCTGGTTAAATAATAAACCAATTATCTTACACAACCATCCGTTAGAATCGTATGGAACTCACAGATAATTATAACTCTTTGTTAAATAATAAACAAATAATTTGCAATAAAAATAATGAGACTATAAATTTAGTTATAAACTTCCCTAAGTCTCAAGTTGGATCAAACTGCACACAGTGTGCAATATTTTATTAAAATCGGTTCAGTAGTTTAAGATTCCATCGCGGGCAAACAACGTTACACGTAATTTTTATATATTAAGATATCAGAAACCGTATCACTAATGATATTCAAACGTTTACAATTTAAATATAAAATATAGGACCTGAAAAATGTGGAAGGTAATTGTAAGACCTATTAGGCCTATCACTTACAAGTGAAATATTTCAGGGTAGACTCTCGAAGGAATGTTTTGTAAAATGAGAGTAGAATTTATAGGATGTTGTCACTGGTCCAGTAAGTAAACAATGCTCTAGATAGGTCTAAATATATTTTATATTGACTGTTTTTTAACTTATGCCCGAAATGGCAGTCGATGACCAATCACATTTCAATAAATTTTTATTTACAACCAATCACAGTCGTTTTTTACCTCGATTCTATCACTTTAATTTTATCTCCTTCGCTTTATCAAGTGTCTCCCAGATTGTATATACAGTGCACGAATGTAACCAGATTGCGAGATATAATAGAAAAACATTCGTAGTAATTGTTTATACCACAAAACAAACAACTGTTTTCACTTTCTTAAACGTATTATTTCCCAGGAATTAACATTGCAGAAAAATATAATTGGCATATTTACATCATAGGACATCAGAAATTAATTAATAACTTGTAATGATGTTTCATTTTTTCTCCACCAGGGTGCATTCTTACAATATTGCGATTCTATTTGGCAATAAATATAATCTGGTTGCAGTGATGAACAAATATAACATAACGTTTCTCATTTGTTTTCAAACATCGCCGTTTACATTAAATATATAAATATTTTTATATAACTATATTTAAATAATTATTTGTGAGGAAACAGCTTAATATTATTCGTTAAATAGTCCTAAGAAATGTCACTCTTGATTTCCAAGTTCCCTAGATAAATTCACTCGTGGTATTACTTATGAGAAACATTTAATGCGTGTACTGGTGAAATATTTCTGTGCAAGTTCTTGAATAGTTGTTTTCCAAAAAAAGGAGGGTTTATGTGATGTAGCGAGTGATTCAGTAATTAAACACTTTGAATTTTTCATATTTCATACTCAAGATTAGATAGCCTATTTATGTTAAGAAAATTCTTAAATCAAGTATTAGTAGAAATTTTTCTGGGCAGGCTGTGGGAGAGTTGTTTTGCAAAATGAGACGAGGGTTCATAGGACATAAGCGAGTGGTCCAGTAATTCAGTGAACTGAGAAACGAGCTACATGTCTATGGACTGTATTCACCAATTCGTAACATATCCAACAACGTCTGTGACTTTTATTGCCCAAGTTCATAACTCCATGTGAAAGCAAGTAGTCAGATTAAAGAGAGGATGGAATAGTGGCGTTTTTCTTTTTCCATCTCGCCCCCTTCCCACATTCGCCCTCTCGCAAGTGCAAGGATTGTTCAAGAATATATGATACTTCCTGGTCTGGGTAAAACTTATAGTATCATATTTTAACTCAACCCCGCATTTTGCTAGATGTACCATTGTTTGTGAAAAGTCTGATGTTCTTGTATAAGAGAAACTGACTGAATACACAATAGTACTTTTTTGTTTTGCTTTTTGCTGAATCTTGCTAGGTTTTCAAGCTTAGAACAAGTGAAATTTCTATAACTTTTTGAGAGATGATTGTTATTAATGACAAATAAATATGCGTATTTAATATATTGTTTATTTTAGAGTGAAAAAAAATTTTTTTTTTGAAGATTCTAACTTTCTACTAGTGTTCATTTATCCTAAAACTATGAGTTAAAAAGAATTCATGGCTTATATTATTACTTGTCCACCGCTGTGGTCTCGAGGTAGCGTGCTGCCTTGTCATGCAGCGGGCCCGGGTTCGATCCCCGGTCGGGGCAGTTTTTCTGGGTGAGGTTTTTATCGGGGTTTTTCCTCACCTGTAAGACAAATGTCAGGAAAACTTTAAGGCCCAAACGGTCCCCGAAATCATATGGCCATCATCATCCTTCACCGGTGTGGAAAGCAATGGGAAGCTAGCACACCTACAATTCCCTAGTAAAGCTGCAAAGCATAGCATGAAAATCCTATGATTGCAGTGAAAGACCTGCCGTCGGGCAGAATTACTATGGATGGATGGATATTATTACTTAAAAGGGAACTGTCAACTATTGCATGCCGAAACCTACCTTCAAATATCTCCCAGAGAAGATTTGTGATATATCAAGGCCGTGTTCAAAAAAGTATCTGCCGTTTTTAACTGAAAGGCACAGAAATTGAAGCCAGAATCCAGCAATGGCAAACCTCTATCCGTAGCAGATAGATGTCTCTGCTCGAGTTAAAACGGAGTGTAGTAAAGCGGATGCGGCGCGGACAGCAGGTAGCAAGCGCTATCTAATAAATCAAGTGAGGTGTTGAATTACTTCCATGTAGTTTAAATTAGAGATTTGGTGTTGGATTTTAGTGTCTTGCAGTTATGAGCGGCAGGAAATTTTTGGACACGGCCTTGGTGGAGAAAAATTTCAAGGTAGGTATCGTCATTCAATGGTTGACAGTTTCCTTCTTAGCGTGATGTCAAATTCTTGCATCACACCTTATGGTCGGTGATACTATTTTTTTCCGCCTGGGTGAATCATGATATTCTAAAGAATAATGGCAATTTGAAGAGATTCTTGATTCTTTCTTGATTGTTGAATCATAATATTGTCAACGATCGACTCACTCTCCAACAAAAATGAGTACCAGACTTATATTCTGGTGGTAAAATCGACCGTCAGTAAGCTGACATTCCGATTAACATCCCGTGCCGATGTCTAGAATGTAGAGTTATAATCTCCTACTACCCCAAGAACCTAAAGGAAGATTACTGTACTTTTTTATTAAACATTTATTCTTGATAGATACGTTGGGGGAAATAATGTGAAAAATGTTAAAACACATTCTGTACTGTACCGCTTTAGATCGGCTTGTGGCTAAGGATAGAATAGTATGGAGTTCATCATCATCCGTCACGAATTAGATCTTTTACACCTATTTTGGCCCCATTTAGTAGTGTTTTAAGAGGTCTTCCTGGTCGACAATGTCCTTTGGGTCTATATTACATAATCATTTTTGGGACTCTTGAATTACCATTCTTTTTACATGGTCTCTATATCTGTTGAGTTTTTTTTTTTCATTGATTCTACTTTTAATTGTTCTAAAATGTATTCATCCCTTTCTCCATCTAAAAGAATTTATCCTATTGTCCTGAGAAATTTCATTTTCCTTGCTTTGATCCTTCTTCTGTCTCTTTTTATTGATGTCCAAATCTCACTTCCGTATAAAAGGGAGGCCGGCAGTGGCGTGCATTCAACCCCAGCTACCCTAGCACTGCTGGTGTAATAAGTATGTTAATAATTTCGGATTAAATTAAAATAGCATATTTGCCAAATTTAATTTAAATCAATTACGCGAGAACATCAAAATGCCCGCCGTACTCTGCTTATCTACATTATTTTCATAGAGGGACACATGAAGTGTTTTCTCTATGTTATCACCACCAACAACAGCTATTTCGCTGCACTAAATGAAGCTACCTGCTGAGTTCAGCGATAACCCGCTATCGAAGCTTGTGACTTATTGCATCGTTTTTTTTTATTGAACACCAGGTAGCTGATCCCAGAAATGTCAAAACTGGAAGTATACGCAAGGTCGAATAACGTTTCGACTTATCGTTTCATGAAACATTCATGAATGTCTGATTTGGAAAGCGCCAATTCCTCAGTAATAGCATTTTCAGAAATAACATTTTTCTAATTTATAATATTTAATTTATGTTAGTCATATTTTTTTACAAAATAAAAAAAGTAAGTAAATAAAATTATCCGGTACTTTTGTCAGTAATAGCAAACTGTTAATTTAAGAAGCTTTATTTATATTATATATCTGTATAAAAACAATTGAATTATTACCAACGTATATATATATATATATATATATATATATATAATTTGTGGAAAGCAACAGTTGCATTTAATATCGGCACTGAGTTCGTCCAAATGCATTATTAATACGTTTTAAAATGTTACTGATAAATGTGGTTTGTCAATTTAGTAAAAATGTCCACCGCTGTGGTCTCGGGGTAGCGTGCTGACTTGTCACGCAGCGGGCCCGGGTTCGATCCCCGGTCGGGACAGTTTTTTCTGGGTGAGGTTTTTATCGGGGTTTTTCCTCACCTGTAAGACAAATGTCAGGAAAACTTTAAGGCCCAAACGGTCCCCGAAATCATATGGCCATCGCAATCATCATCATTCATATTCATCTTAGGTTAAGCTTAGGTTTAGGGACTCTCATGGCGCACCATTATCATCATCATCATCCATTATATCATCGGGGCAACGTAACCCCGCCTTCCAGGCGCCCCAACCTCAGAAGTGGGTTACAAGTACGCCATGCCAGGAGAGAAATCAGGAATGTCGAAAGACAAACCTGGGGCATTTGAAAAAAAAATTAGTAAAAATGAATGTAAGTGACTATAATTTATATTTTACATAGTAGATAATTTTCATGCAGACCTTTCAACGACAATAACCTAGGCCATCTCCAGACTTACCGGATCTAACAAAAAGAAATACAAAGTAGTAAGTGTTTATATACTATAAGTCATATTTTCGTCATAAAACTGGAGTAATTTCTCTGACCACCGCACGCCACTGAAGGTTTTGGGTTCTTAAATCAATATCCATCCATAGTAATTCTGCCCGAAGGCAGGTCCTTCACTTCAATCACAGCATTTTCATGCTATTCTTACAACTTTATAGGGAATTGTAGGTGTGCTAGCTTCCCGTTGCTTTCCACACTGTTGAAGGATGATGATGATGGCCATATGATTCATATAGCCATAAATCAATAAAAAACAAAATAATAAATCATACATATTGGAATGAAATAATATTAGATGTAAAAATACAGATAGGAAGAAATAAATCTAATTTCTTTAGTCTTTATGCTCCAGAAGTAGGAAGAGTTCAAGGAACTTAGTTATTTTGTGCTCAGTTACAAGAAGTTTTGAATAAAAAAGTATGGAGTTACCAATCATAAATTAGCTGTCCTGCGAACATAATTCGCCAGTCCCAATGTATGATTTTCTGGGATCGTACAATAAACAGAAGTGTTTGATGAAGGTTATAATCAGAGAGCATAGTTGGCTAAGGCGACAAGACGTCAGATAAATGATTGAATTACCTGGTTTGATTCCTGCAGCAAATAAAATTGTCTTTTACAACAGCATTTCATGGGTCGATACATCATTTTACAATACATGGTCGACAGTACCATTGATATTTATGTATGAAATTGAAGGCTAAACATATTTAATATTGTACAGATGGTCGTGGATCCTGGACTGTGGTATTTTTGTTTAAAATGTTGGCAACCATGATATCAAGAGAAATTGCATTTTAATATATTGCCAAACTGTTTTAATTCGTAAATTAAAATAGCTTTAATTTTGTACACATGGTCGCGAATCCTGGACTGTGGTCTATTTGTTAAAAAATGTTGGCAAATATATCAAGAGAAATTACGTTTTAATATATTGTCAAACTGTTTTAATTCGTAAATTGATTTATTGTTGTGAGTAGCCTACATTATTTTTATATTAAAACAATAAAGAGTGTGGTTAAAGTTGGATAACATTTCATCAAGGAAGAGGAAACATAATAGGGAATCTTACAAGAAAAAGTAATTAAATTTGCTAGGATTAAAGGTCTCGGTTATGTAAATCACGCAGGAAAAGAAATTAAAGCGAAAAAAAAATAGACAAATGTTGCAGGTACGCGGAATAAATGTAGGCCTATAATACTCTTAAAATAGTTGTTTTCGTTTCTTTCAGAAGGTTCTAAGTTCAAAATTTAAAAAGGCGACTTTTCTCTTGCTTAATTGCATTTTTTCGCGGTAGTGCGTTTTGTCGTACTCACCAGAAATGGCGATCGTCATTGAAAGTTCAACTTCCTACATTTCGGGATTGCCAACTTAAAATAACTATACTGTAATACTACATTTATACCCACGTGCGGGAAGTAAAACCACTGCTCTCTATGTATACTAAGTACAAGGTATATATAAAAATATCCAAAAGTTAGTGTTAATATACATTATATAAATTAACTGAACTTTATTTCAAACAATATAAAACAATAAATACGTACTTGCAGCAATGTTACCAAAATTGTTCTCAAGGCCTCCTGTTATTTCAACTAATAAACATTGCCCACACTGTTAATGTTAGTCAATTGTTTATAATGGACGCCAATATTTCCAACAAAGTTATTATTATTTTACTATTATTTAGTATTTTAAAAACACCATCGCGCAAAAAAATAATGTACAACGTACGTTTGTAAAGTGTTTTACAGAATCTCGGAAATTAAAAACCTCGCTATCGCTCGGTTTTTAAACATTTTTCCTCGATTCTGTAAAAACCACTTCCCAACCTCGCATCGTAATATACTATTCTTATCTATGTTTGATATTGTCGCATGTCTAAATTGTTAAAGAGCGTCATTAATTAAAATAGCAACTATCATTAACTGCAGAGAGAAGAGATTCATTAAATGCAGAGGATAAAGAGATATCACGTGATAATTGAGCCGATTAGGGCTTTGTTAAATCAATTTAATGTGCTCTACAAATATGCTTGGTGTTTCTCAGACATTCTGACCTGTGGCACCAAGTAATGGAGACAAATAAGTTACTTCTAACAGCATTATCTACACACCTCCTTTTTCCATTACTTCCTTCGCAAGTTCCGAAAGATTTTAGTTTACTCGTACTTTACGCTCGCCAGTGGCGTGCAAGCAATTTAATCCCATACCATTATTTTTTAAGTATAGAAGAAGTTGGCAGTTTTTGAGCAATCCTGCTTTCAAATTCCCAGTCAATCCAGCCCGTATGAGAGTTTTTCCATGGTTGTATTTGTTACGGTTGGTTTGTTTTAAAAAGTTATATCCCTCTCCCGGTAGGTCGTGTCACTGTTGGCCCGTGTGGCACGTAAAAGTACCGATAAGCTGAGAAGTTAAACTGCGTTAACGAAATGGAATTACAGTATTACTATTTGTATTGCGTGTGTGAATGGTTATTGGTCTTGTTCCGAGAGAGTTATTCCATTTTTTATGAACGACATTAAAATAAAGTGACAGATTCAATGGGTTTCATTGGGGTAATTAGAGCTATTTTTTTTTCGATTTATCATAAGTAATGCTACGAGTGATTTCCAAATTATGGATAAATTCACGACTCACGAAGTGAGGAGTGAATTTATCTAGAAAATTTGAAAATCAAGAGTGGCATTTGTTAGGACTATTTAACGAATAAAATTAAGCTCTTTACTCACAAATCATTTTTCAACTATAGTTATTTTAAAATATTTATATATTTAATGTAAACGGCGATGTTTGAAAACAAATGAGAAACGATTGGTACGCTTCGTTTGCTTATTTTGTTTGTCACTGCAACCAGATCATATTATTTATTGCCAAAGGAACGCAATATTGTAAGAATGCACTCAGTGGATAAAAAATTAAATACATCAAACTGTATATTAATTCATTTCTGATGTCCTATGATGTAAATATGGCAATTATATTTTTCTGGGAAAAAATACATTTAAGAAAGTGCAAACAGTGTTTTTTTTTGTGGTATAATCAATTGCTACAAATGTTTTTATATTAACTCCCGCATGCGGTATGTGTTGACATTCATACACTATACATACAGTCTGGTAGCCGTATTTCTTGGTGAGTCAGTCACTGCAAAATAATGCTATGACCTATTCAGAATGTTAAAAAGGAGGTGCTTTCTTTATTATGATAAACTTTAGTTCGTAGATTCTAGGCGAAACATGACTGTGATTGGTTGTAAATCAAAAATCATTGTAACGTGATTGGTCATTGACTCCCATTTGGGACATGGGTTAAATAGTCATTATTAATAAATTCAAGTATCTGAAAGTAAGATTTAAATAACATTCTCAGTAACTTGGAGTCTCTTAAACTATAGTGTTTGTAAAATATTTAGGTTTATTTAATGGGATATGGGATGACCTAAATTTAAAATGTATGTCTTAATTCAGTACCCAGTAAGTTGTAATCAACGGTAATAAGCTTCATAAAGCAAGATTTTGTAATCTTATTGCTCGTGGCAAAGCTAGCAGAACTGATAACCACGAAATTTGCTAATGTTTAACAATCTGTATTAGCACACCACTGCTTCATCCAACCCTCACAAGTTTCAAAGATTTTAGTTTCCTCATACCTTACATGTTAAGCCCTGGCGAGAGAGCGAGGATGCAGGGTAGTGGGGGAAGAATGACTTCCTGAGCAGCCTTCTGTATTCGGGTCTGGAGAGCCACGATAAGAGAGCTTGATTGAGAGAGGGAGAAAAAGGCATGAGGTAGCTATACAACAAAATACTACTCTCCCCCTTCCCTTTTATCGAGGAATTACACAAATAGCCTTCTGCCCTAGTCCTAACCACTTTACTTAATACATTGTGTTGAATATATTCCCCCATGTCACCAGCCAAAATCACTGTTTTCTACAGCTCGATTGTTCGCTATAAAAATATAAATATATATACATATGAAAAGCTTTAGTATCCGTGGAAGGAAATTTAATTTTTGGAGGTTGATAGAATTCCATGCACGTATCAAACTCTCTTCCTTCCGAGGAACATGCATTCTAATAAATCTGATAGTGGTGTCGATACAAAGGTTTCCTGTATTTTCTAACCTAAATCAAACATTCCTCGCTTACTTCTCTAAAATCCAAGTGATATTTTATAGCATTTATTAAATAATAATAATAATAATAATAATAATAATAATAATAATAATAATAATAATAATAATAACAATAATAATAATAACAATAATAACAATAATAATGTATTTGTTAATCCTCTACTCGTGTCCGGCGTAATGTCAGGTCGAGGGATGAGGTGAGATGAATTTCTGTGATATGCACGAATGCCGTCATATCAGGCCAGTCGCATCATCACAAGATTAGACGAAATGAAATGGATGGCCTGACGGCACTGTAATTAAATTTTCGGCAAGAAAAAACAGAAGAAATTTCTATAAAACTTGCCCTGGCCTGCGTCAACCTCGAATCCCACATGTAACTCGGGACCCAGAGGTGAAGGACGAGGAACTCAAACTACTTGCAGCAGGGAACTGCCATAATAATAATTCAAGACAGATGGCGTAATCAAGTAACCCGAATGTCACCAACTAGGATCCCTAATGCAGTTCTCCGGTATCGCCAACGTCTACGACGGCTCGGACGTCCACAAAAACGAATTTTATACTATGTCTAGTTGAGACCAAACAGGCCTATAATCATGAATGGTGTATGATGGTGATGAAGGCCTTTAATTTTATTACCACATAGTTTCGATTACATTTTTTTTAATTGTTTAATGTGCCTACAGCAAGTGGTGTTAAAAATACCTACAACCTATTTTACGTTAACCGATCCACAAATTCCAATTAAAACCTAAGTGCCTCATTTGATTCAAATACGTAGCCTACATACTGTGCTTGTTCTAGCGGCATCAAGGTCATTGAAATTTAGCATACAATATACTGTAAATGTCCATTAAGTAAAATCTACGATAAAAATCTATAATTTGTCGTAGGTAGATATTTTCAGGAATGACTTATGAAATTTGTTAAAAAAAGCTTTAGTAAGAAAAATGTTAACATTTAATTTTTAAACTATATAATCTAATATGTCCACCGCTGAGGTCTCGAAGTAGCGTGCTGCCTTGTCACGCAGCGGGCCCGGGTTCGATCCCCGGTCGGGGCAGTTTTTCTGGGTGAGGTTTTTATAGGGGTTTTTCCTCACCTGTAAGACAAATGTCAGGAAAACTTTAAGGCCCAAACGGTCCCCGAAATCACATGGCCATCATCATCATCATCATCATCATCCTTCACCGGCGTGGAAAGCAACGGGAAGTTACCACACATACAATTCCCTAGTAAAGTTGCAAGCATAGCATGAAAATGCTATGATTGCAGTGAAGGACCTGCCTTCAGGTAGAATTATTATGGATGGATGGATAATCTAATATATAAAAATGAATGTTTGTTTGTCTCTCTGTTCGTACTATATGCGCGATTATACCGCTGATCATCTGTGATGGGGCATTTGCAAAAGTTCAGGAGATTCCTGGGATGAACATGGGCTGTAAGAGAGTTGTGATACTCAACTCCTACACCCTTAAAAATCGCCCTTTGTAGTGGAAAATGTGAAAAAAAACGCGCTCTTTGGACGCTTAAATGGCTTACACTGCCTAAACCATAACAAATACACAACATTAATGTACACAGAATTTAATTTCTCAAAAAGGTCTACAAAAAAGTCCGCGACAGCATATGTTTATCTCGTACGGATAACTAACAATAACCATTTTTGTCTTTCATTGATGCCAAGAAGTTTGAGACAAGTACGTAGATTCCTGTGCAAGTATAGCAGCACATGACTGGTATTCTTTTACGGATAACTCACAATAACGAATTCTGTCTTTTAGCTCATTTATGCTAAGAAGATCGAGATAAGTAGATTTCCGGGCAACACTGGGTACTCAGCACGGGGAATCTTAAAATAATTACGATATACATTTATAATTATTTATAATTTTATTTATTTAACTAATCATAAGAAGTACATTATTTTTTGTCTTTCGGCTTATTTATGCCAAGAAGATCGGGATGAGTAGATTCCCGGACAACGCGGGGTAAACAACACGGGGTATCTAAAAATAATTACGATATAAATTTTACCTCTTACTTTATTTAACTAAACATAAACCACATTCATTTTTTGTATTTCAGCTCATTTATGTCAAGAAGATCGGGATGAATAGATTCCCGGGCAACGGGTAATCAGCACGGGGAATCTAAAAAAATATAAATTTATAATTATTTTTCCTTTTACTTATTCAACTAAACATAAAATCACATTAATTTCCATTTATTTAGGCGTAGAAGCGCACGCCGGGAATTAGCTAGTGGGTAATAATTTTTTCTTCCGTAATTTTTCCTGTAGTGAAATCCCTTGTTGCCTATGTGGTTTATTCCCCAAAACAAAGCTGTAGATGACGTCTTCTGTTAGTACCTTGCCCACTACCATACATGATACGAAATTTAATTAAGTGTAAGTAAATAGGGAAAGTCCTCATAAACGATATTTAGTAGAGAGTCATACAGTATTTAAGAGGGGATTTCGAGGCTGAAATTAGATAGCACGTGTCTTAACTCCGACTATCTCAGCATCCCTGTGTGTTGGCTCATACGTACTGTATGAACATTAAACATTATAATTGTAAATGTCCATTGTATGAACTCTGCTCCGCTCCGTAGCCTGGTGGTTCAAGGTATCAAGCCTCCGTGCAGAATTACTGGACTTGCATCAGTTCGAGTTCCCATTAGGAATAAATCTTCTCATGGAATTTCGGTCAGTATGGGACCAGTGTCCACCCAGTATCGTTAGGGATTTGGGTAACTACAAAAAGCAGCAGCTCCAGGTTGAGAAAACAAGATATAACGGCTGACAGACCTAACAACATGTCACCCCTATACTGGCTGGATGATCGTCTACCTCTATGAACGACACATATTAACGAGAGGACAGCAGCTGATTAGTAGGCCAAGGGCCTTCTACGCCCGTCTCGCCATGGAGTATTTAGTCTTCTTGTTCTTCTTCTTAAATCAGGGATATGTACCAGCTTCACATATTCTCGAATCAATGTTTCCGTGCTCTTCCCAGATATCTCCTTCCTACAGATTTATAATCAATAATTCTTCTAGCAATACGACTGCAGCGCATTCTTTCGAGGTGTTCAATCCATTGATATCTATAATGATGAATTCTTTCCTCTAAAATTACGTTTTATTATTGTCTTATATCCTCATGTTTAAATTTATCCAACCTAGTACAATCCTTAACTTTACAAAAAAACTTATTTGTGTAGCCTCCTGCGATTTGTTAATGTAATTTCGTGTCATGGTCCAAGTTTTTGATCCATATAAAATAAATGATATTGCTGTCACCGTATAGATCTTCATTACATTCACTACCTTATTTGTAAGTTACCTCGCATCCTAAGTATTTGAAACTTGTGAACTGTTCTAAAGGAGTATCATGTAGTATTATTTTTGTAGAACATTATATTTTCCTGGAAAAAAAACTTTTTTTTAGCGTTGCATGAAATCTAATATCCGATTGAGGGTCTTTCCACTTTTCAGCGGTTGCCCTTTTACCAGCCGGCTGCTGGCCCTTCACATCCACATGTGTCACAGAGGTAGATGATCAACAGCCAGTGTAGGGGTGACATGTGGTTAGCATGTCGAGTCCCCCAGCCGTTATAGCTGGTTCCTCAACCTGGAGCCGCTACTTATTGTAGCTACCCAATTGCCTCACGATGCTGGGTGGGCACCGGTCCCATACTGGCCGAAATACCATGAGAAAATTTCTTCCCCCACGGAGACTCGAACCAGCGCAAGTCCCGTAGCTCTGCGCCAAGGCTTCCTACCTTAACCACTCGGCTACGGCGCGGGACTATGAAATCTAATATGATTAGTCTATTTTGCTTACAGGCTATATTTTCTTTTTATTGTTAAAGAAAACGCTTATGTTGGAGGAGTTACGTCATTTTCATTCCTGATTAAACCTCGTACATAAGCATGCAGTTGGATGTAAATATAATAAGAACAAATATACTTTTAAATTACATGTTTATTTATCACTATGTGCGTAAATTATTTTTTCACCACTAAGCTGTGTGCAGCATGTTAATACCACTGGATATTTGGAATCGAAATTTATGAGCACAATTTTAATTTATGCTATAATTATACATTTCAGTTCCACTTTTTATTATTAACGAGGTCTGTTATTTTAATGAGGTCTCAATTCAACATATCCACTCTATTTTAAATTAATTCTAAAACAAAAAAGGTATTGTCTTTTGTCTTCACAATTTACAAGTTTTCCGAAGCTCTCGTGTATAACACTGAATTATTAATTACATTTAAATGTATCAAGAATACTGCCTAGTATTCTATGCCAATTTTTAATTATGCAATGAATACTCCCGGTGGTATTCAATTTACACGATCTTCGCTTGAATTCGCCTCCCTGTTTCGTTTAATATATGCCCAAGAGGGTAAGTTTGATTACTTGCGGTTTTTTTACGTCTCCATTGTTATAATTTTTGTTAACGTTTGTTTGCTCGTTATCATGATTTTTTGTCTCTCGGCCAAGTTATAAAATTATTCTTTTTTCTTAAAGTTGAAATACTTAAAGTACATTATTTAACTAAATAACAGGACTTCATTTCCAGAACACTAACTGCACTCTTTTAACACTTAAACGCTAATTTCTCGTGTCAGTTATTTAAATGCGTCGGACCTCTGTGATAACAAAAATTATGTGTAACTATGTTATTATTGTATATTGAGTAATTTGCCACAAATGTAAGTAATATTGCAATTTAAATGTTAAAAGCTTTATGTATCAGATACCATGTCCTTCCTAAGGACAATAACCTACATAATATTCCAAGAGAGTTTTGGTAACCTTAAAAATTATATTTATATAGTAATGTAAGATAATTTTGTGGATAATTACAAGTTATTTTATTTTTGAAATACGAAAAATTTCCCCAGCTATCATTATTTTAATCTTTATTGCAATTCCTTCATTACTGCTACTTTATTTTATATATGAAATTAACATACCAGCAGGTACATTAAAAACTATTGGATATCAGTGATAAGTATGATAAATGATAAAATGCAAAACCGTTAATAATTATATATTTAAATAGTTTAAGCTTCTGAAAATACAGTATCTTAATCTAATATATTATTCTCAAATCATAGTGCTCTTATTAAATGTTATTAACCATTTCTTTATTTTGCTGTCCTGGATTATACTTAGGTAATTTTACTTGTTTATATTAACGAATCGAAACTTCTTTGTTACTCGATCTTCCTCCTTTTTTCGTTATTCTCGCATTTCATACAACCCAAGTAGTCAGTTCTTACAGTCATAAAGTGAGAATTCCTTACTTAGATTTTTTTTATTTACGACATAATACAGTGATATATTTGAAGATAATGTATCATAGACTATTATATACCTGGCTTAACTTGGCAAAGAGAGAGATGGAGATATAAGGGTAGATCCTTGACCTCTTTTGCCCAGTTACAAAAGAAAGAACCCAACCTGTTGTCAGTTTTCGAAACATTCCTGGGATTGTTTCTCTTCCCCCTTCCCCTATTAACATCTGGCGAAGAAACGCCGATAACAGTGGTGCAAGAGAGAGAGAGAGAGAGAGAGAGAGAGAGAGAGAGAGAGAGAGAGAGAGAGGTGAGTAAAGCTCTCTCTTTCTACAAATTTCTTGCCAAGTTAAGCCAGGGAGACAATAAGAGGATGAAATTTAGAAAAAGTGAAACATTCTCCAATCATCGCCAATAACTTTAATTATTTAATGCTTAACAAGAACAAAGTAGGTAAAACGCTGGTTCATAAAATCCAAGTTTATCCAGATGATATAATTGTAGTAGTTAGTTATAAATATCTGTACATGGTTTATAAGAGATTAGAACTGGGGTGGGAGTTATGTACTCTCAGAGTCCGGATTTCTATGTAATTACATGTTTACCTCTGTATGTATCAATCTGAGAATTAAAAATGTTAACGAATTAGGCTATTAGGACTACTATATTTCATGTGAATGTTACATATTTTTACACATTCCGGTCAATACTTCATATTTTAAACATAATATAGGGTGATTCAAAAGTCTCTTGACATTTTCCTCATATCGTTAATTTATATATTTATGTTATGTGTAATTGGAAACTATGCTAACAATAGAAGGGAAAATTAGCTGTCGTTTTCGCTCGTATACGAGGATTGACGTACTGGCAAGTCCAAGATAATACAATAATAATAAAAGTTCAGAAAACCAGGTCCTTGCAGCAAGCTATTAGAGATCTGGTATTGAAAATGAAACAGACGGGATCTGTTGCTGATGAGGCACGTAGAGGGAGGCCGGCTACAACACCAGAAGACGTGCAAACCACACTGGATGCCATCTCACGAAGTCCCGGTGCATCAACCAGAAGACTCACCAGATAGTTGGGCATGTCCCAAAGCACTGTATGGCGTACCTTGCACTTCAAACTGAACAAACGCCCTTATTACATCCAGATAATGCACAGGCTTGAACCAGGAGACTATGTAGCCAGATAAGCTATGTGTGATGACCTGTTAAATGCCATTGGAAATGAAAACCTCGTGGAACATGTGTTGTTCAGTGATAAGGCAATATTCCACACATGTGGACATGTCAATATTGTAGGATTTGGGCAGGCGAGCAGCCAAACGCCATACAAGAGTTTCAAAAACACACCAAAGATAAATGTGTGGTTGGGAATAACAAAAACAAAAATGTACGGGCCGTTAAAGTTTGCGGAAACAACAGTAACTGGAAGTAACTATCTTCACATGTTATAACAATACCTGGAACCGCAGCTGGCACAGGATGCTGTACAAGATACTGTAGATTTACAGCAAGATGATGCACCACCCCATTTTGCCATCATTGTTCGTGACCACCTCAACGAAGCTTTCCCTGGTAGTAGATCGATCGTTGTTCACTGAAAATTTGGGCGGCCCGTTCTCCAGATCTTACACCACTAGGCTTCTTTGTTTGGGGTTTCGATAAGTCCAAAGTGTATGGAATGAAGATCAACACTTTACAACAATTGAGAAACCGAATAGCTGCAGCGGTAGCAGCAATCGCACCAGCTATGTTGGCAAAAGTGTTTCGCTGTATATAAGAAAGATGGAGTCTGTGTCGTGACTTAGATGGCCACCACATTGAAATGTACTGAGTTTATCATCCAATAGTCATTACTTTCCATATGTAATAACAAGTTTGGCATAAAACAGGTTTGACGAAAATGTCAAAAGACTTTTGAATCACCCTGTATGTTTTTGCGGAGCTTGGGCAGGTTTTCTCGGGGTTTCTCCCATTTCCCCCTACGACAATTTAATTCCGTCATTTCTCCATACCTATCTCATCCATTTAATTTCATTTCGTTCATCTGTCCCTGTGATGGTGCGTCAGGCGTGGTCGACAGGCACTCTTGTCATTCACAGACCTATATATATAGGGGTTCATCTCATCTCTCGACCCGACCCTAGTTGGACACGAGTTGAGGATTTTTAAATATATTTTTGCATATTATGTCAATTATTTAATTGAAAACACACATGCATCTACTTACGTATTCACCAATGGCGTTCTGTGAAATCGAGCGATTGTTTTCACAATATAAAAAAACTGCACATTGACAAAAATTAACTCCTGAAAATATCCAAAAGGTAGTGTTTCGTGTCATGGTGGATTCTAGGATTGTACCTAATCTAATGGAACATACTGTATTTATGTATGAAATTCGTGTAATTTTTTTTGATAAGATAAGAGAAAATACAAATCAGTTCACTGCTGTGTCTTTTAAAATGTATAACCTGCAGTAGAAATGTACTGGTGACGGAATAATCATTGTACCCCAGTGATCAGGCTTTATGCCGTATATGTATGCATGTAGGGGATGAAAAATTGTACACAATTAACAGTGCTCACTAGGTGTGACGATACCTCCTCCCCTCCCACTCAATCTTACTTCGGACAAGATAATACTAGTACATGTGTTGCTTCGTTGCGAGGAGACGTGGTTGCGGGTAGCAGGAGGGCATATTTTCACTAAATAATGCTGTTAGGAATATTTATATTCTTTACAATATTAGTTTTTGGCCTACCAGCTGTACAATTTTTCTTATCGTTTCATGCTATCGTTTTACAAATAGAAATGGATCTTATATATTACAGAAAAAGTCATTCGAAATGATATATAAAACTTGACAAGCATAATGAAAATATCTGGAACTATAACAAATTTTATAACCTTATCATCTATAATATAGGAACATTTTAACATTCCCTCCCCGAAGATGAAGTATAAGGTTCCAATATATTTATGATTAGTTGAAAATAATCATCGTTTCAAATAGTAGAATGGCTGAGGATTAGGTGAAAGATTGAAAATCTTTTAAGGAGATAAAACTATTCGAAATTCTCAATAATTAGTTAAAATAGTAAAATTGTAACTGATGTGTCAGTCCTCAATTTGTCGAGGACGACTGATATCTCAGGTACAAGTTTTACCATTTTAACTTTTTATACAATAATCTTAACTGTGGTTCAGAATGAATTTTACAAATATTGACAATTCTCAGTATAATATCAATTTTAATTATTTATTTATATACGTATTTTCAATGTTTACACATCTTCTTGGGCCTAAAGTTTTATTTTCCTTTTCCACTCGTTCCTATCCATCCGCTCTATGTTCTCCAGTCCTCTTGATCTCATTCCAGTTCTTATTTCTGGCATCCACGAATTTCGAGGTCTTCCTTTCTTTCTTTTTCCATGTGGACACCATTACAATGTTTTTGTGGGTAGCTTGGGTAATGATAACGATGATGATGATTGTGATTATGGTAATAATAATAATAATAATAATTAATAATAATAGACCACTATTAATAATTATTATTTTTATTATTGAATTCAGGCATTTTGCAGCTGTAGCCGCTTTCCCTTTTCCTATCTCCATCCTTCTCGATCAATAATAATAATAGCAATAATAATATTATTATCAGTGTTATTATTTATTAATTTATTTAGCAGGTTTCACAATGTTTATATCTTCCAGCCCCAAATTAATCTACTGTCTTTCAACTTCACATCTCTCCGTCATTTCAATCTCCGTCATCAAATTCTGCTTCCCTCATGCTGCTCAAAGCAACATTAATCCACGCTACCTTTGACCGTCCTCTTCTTCTTCTTCTACCAAGTGGCACCCATTATATATTATTTTTTTATGGAACCAAAAGATTCAATATCACATTCACCTAAGGCTTTCTGGTGGTACATATACTTAGTCGAATGAATCCAGTTTATATCTCCGATTTCCAGTTCCTTAATATCCTCCGAATATCCCAATTAAACTTTTGAAAGCATCTCGTGTCACTGTTTCGAGCATATGACCTTTCCATTTCCTACACTGATAACCCTAACAAAAACAGGGCAGCGATTCTATGAAGTGCTCAGTGTGAAGCTTCGTAATCATTTAATTGAATGGTTATTTCTACTTTTTGAACAATATATGCATTCCGTCAGTCCAAAATCTGAGTGTTTGGAGTTACTCTCTCTCTCTCTATCCAATGTTTTAATGAGCCACTTGAAATATACTGTATCACGTCTTCCGCACTGCGCATGCGCAGATTTGTACTGACGACTAGTAGCTTAAATTCACTTATTTGGTTCAGTAGTCTGAAATATGTTACGGATCAAACATCATAGTGCATGTTGAGGCTCTGAGGAATGTACTAGCGTCAGTTTAGTATTGGGCGTAATTTTCTGTATCAATAAGAAGGTAAGAAAAATACACACCAAATTATAACAAATTTCGATACATAGGTGGCTAATTAAAGAACTGTGATAGACACTGGGCTACATTGGTCTTCAGATCGAATCCCATGTATTACTCTTTTTCTTATAAACTGATTTCTCATTATATATTTATTTAAACAAAAGTTTTATTTATGCAAAAGACTATTAGTCTATACATTATATTTAGCTTAATGTAATGAATAGAACAAATTTGTAGCAGACAATAATCGGTTTGCCACCTTTAGAGAAGTGGTGGAACTGTGGTATATAATATCATTCCTATATGTAATTGATAAGCCCTATGGCATGTGAATAAGTAGCTTAATCCAGCACACGTTCAATTTTAAATATAACACGATTGCATAATACAGAATGCAGTATAATGTTCCATATCCTGTTTTCGTAAGTAGTATTACAGAAACAGCCGGTAATAATGTGGTAACATCATTTAGAATGTTCATAAACAATAACAAACGTAAGTTACATCTCATCTCCAGAACTTTTATTTTCGTCATAATCCCTGAGAATGCTGGAAAGGAAAAATGCTGTTCATTGGCCTCATTCGCACCCACTCTTCAGAAGACGGGGACGCGAGTATAATTAGGAAAGTTAGGTGTCGCTCATTTCTAACTTCACCTGAATCTAATATATAAAAATGAATGTATGTCTGTTTCTTTGTTTATTTGTATGTTTGTTTGTTCCTACTTTATGCTCGGCCATACCGATGATCCGATTGTATTAGGGCTTTTTGCAAAATGTTCAGGAGGTTCCCGGGATGAACATAGACTATAAGAGAGTTGTGATACTCAACTCCTACACCCTTAAAATCGCCCTTTGTAGTGGAAAACTTGAAAAAAGTAGCTCTTCGGACGCTTAAATGGCTTACGCTGCCTAAAACCATAACAAATGCACAACATTTCTGTACACAGAATTGAATATCTCACAAAGCTCTACAAAAACGTCCGCGACAGCATATGTTTATCTCTTACGCATAACTCACAATAACCATTTTTGTCTTTCATTGATGCCAAGAAGATCGAGACAAGTGTACGTAGATTCCTGTACAAGCATATCAGCACATGGAGGGTATTCTTTTACGGATAACTCACAATAACGAATGTTGTCTTTTAGCTCATATATACCAAGAAGATCGAGATAAGTTGATTCCCGGGCAACACCGGGTAATCAGCACGGGAATCTTAAAATAATCACGATATACATTTATAATTATTTTTCATTTTACTTATTCAACTAATCATAAGAAGTACATTAATGTTTGTCTTTGAGCTCATTTATGCCAAGAAGATCGGGATGAGTAGATTTCCGAACAACGTCGGGTAAACAGCACGGGGTATCTAAGAATATACATTTATAATTATTTTTCCTTACACTTATTCAACTAAACATAAAAGCGCATTAATTTCCATGTATTTAGGCGTAGCAGCGCACGCCGGGTATTAGCTAGTTAATAATAAATCCAAACTTCCCGGGCTCCGCAGAAACAGCTAGGAGACATATCGATAGCCATGGTATAAGAACCGTCAATATCTGAGGAATTTTAGGTTGCATGATGAACAGATCGTGGGTCGTCCAGCCTTTGATTCACCTCGAGAGGAATTCGATCTGAGTAATATATTTTTCTCCGACGAAGTAACCATCTCGAGTACGAACAACGGTTATGTCCATGTAATATCCCATGGATACCGTAGCTACCGGTATGATGCTCGTTATGTTTATCCAGTTGCGTAGTCTGATCGTATAAGCGTATCATGTTGGAAGTGAATGTCGTTCGATGGCACAGGAGTTCCACAACGTATCCACGGGAAGTTCAACACAGCAGCCCTCTCCATTAGTTTTTTCCACTCGAGAGCGAAATACCTGTGTTCTAATAGGATAGTTACCTGGTCCACATGTCCTTCGGATTCAAAGATGATTTTGGGGAAGACGTGACATCCATCTCTTTGATAACAATCCAACATCAACTGATATTAACCCGATAGAACACGCGTGGCCGAGAATGAAGACAAATTTACGTTCCAAATGATCAGGGACATACAGTAGGGAGGTCTGATTGTTGGTGCTTGGAAAGAGGCAGTACTGGATCAAAAACTTTTTCATGATCTCGTGGATTCCATGCCGCGGGGAATGTGTTCTTACTTATTTATTTTCGTTTAATTTTTGTGTTCCACCTCCAAATATGACATTTGTTTTATTTGGCCAAGTCCTCCCTCGTAATAACCTTCAGATATAGGGAATGAACAATTCCACATAATCAACAGTGTTTTTTCTTTAAAAAGGATAAACAAATGCAAATAGAGAAAACAAAGTCGGCTGCGGACTGAATGCTAGGTCTCATGTATATGAAGCACGCATTTTACGGTGCCGTAGCGTTACAAAGAAGATGCCTTTCCCTAAAAACTTGCAGTGTTGCGTCATGTACAGTATAATACAGGGTACGCACAAATTATGTATACAGATTACATGCAAAATTATAAAGTATGTTATAGAACAAAAACAAATAAGAGTATTTCTCAAACATATATACACAGTTTTGTTCAACAATGACAATACGTCTCTACTTGCGCACAATTTGCTGCTCGGAGGATTTCCAGACGATTGTTCACTTCCGTCTATATAAGATGTAAATGTACAGGTGTTGCATGACAGAAGGCACCAGTAATGCGTTCTCGGGGATCATCGAACCAGCTATAACGGCTGGGGGACTCGACATGCTAACCACATGTCACCCCTACACTGGCTGTTGATCATCTACCTCTGTGATTGACACATGTGGATGTGAAGGGCCAGCAGCCGGCTGGTAAAAGGGCAACCGCTGAAAAGTGGAAAGACCCTCAATCGGAATCGGGGATCATTGAAAGACCTCGCCTCTGTCATGTAGACGACATCCTTAATAAAGCCCCAGAGAAAGATGTAGCACAGGCAGATGAAGCGGGAACAAGCAGGCCATTCTGTCGGAACCTCTTCAAGTTTATTCTTCCTTTGGTACATTCTCCTTCGTATTGAAGGTTCTCGTTGGTACACTATTCTGAATTTTCGCTTCACTCGAGTTACAGATTTGAACTCTGTTAACCACAAACAACACATAACTTCTTCCTATGAGATGCCATTTTCCATGTATTGAGCTCACTATCGCCACTACACACTCAGAATCCAAACTACTGCAATATTGCTAAGCTTCAGTTTAATAATAATAATAATAATAATAATAATAATAATAATAATAATAATAATAATAATAATAATAATAATAATGAGAAATATAATTCATCCCCGGGGGAAAAATAGACAAGTCAATTTTGTTTCCATATATATATATACTTTCTTAGGTGATACTGTTCTTTATCAGCTTCATGTGGTAATAACAAGATTAGCAAATTCTACATTCAGGTATGTCGCAAAAATTGGACATCCTAATTTCGAGATAATTTTGGTTTTAAAATGTAGTTTAGAAACGTCGAAGATGAAAACATGAAAAAAAAAATTGCTGATCATCCAGAAACAAATAACAATTTATAAAGCACTGTTCCCTATATTATCTGAAGGAAGTGGCTGCCATTGTGGTCGTGACGTCAGATTCGATATTCAGACGTCAGTCCAGGGTGAAGACATGTTTTCTTAATTAGAGATGGCGAAAATAGAATAAATATTTTATTGTAATGAAAGTGCATTGCTGTATTATTAAATGCTATATTTCCAAAATTACATAACAAAGAGTTTGAAATTTAATCAAAATCGCATTCTCACAAAGAGTTTCTTAAGAAAAAATGGTTTAACTGAATCGATTGTCGATAATAATCGATACGTCATCGTACATATTTCTCGAAAATGAACAACGGTAAATTAGCCCATACAAAATTTTCAATAAATAGATGCCACTTACGTATAACATAATCATCGAAATTTGTAACATAATTTATTAGAATACATGTATAATAACCTAAGAGCTAACCTAACTTATTTAAATTACTCTAACCTGTGAAAGTAATAAATAGAATGACATTTAGACAATATTAAATTGCAGGTATGTAAATAAATTATACTATATGTGTAAGAAACTAAAAGCTAACCTAACCTAATTATGTATAAGGAATTATTTATTACTCTAACCTACCTTGTTTAGTGATGGTCCGCAGATTTCCTTATATTTTCATATTTGGTGATCCTAAGCTTCATTTTAATACTTACTTACTTACTTACTCACTGGCACTATCGAACCCGTAGGTTCATGGCCGCACGGACATAAGCTCTCCATACATCCCTATCCTGAGCTAATGCTTTCCAATCATTCCCTGTATAATCTACTTCCCTCAAATCATAGTTAATGTTATTCTCCCACCTCATTCTTGGTCTACCAACTGGGCGTTTTCCCTCTGGCTTTCCTACAAGAAGCTTCCATGCAAGTCTTTCATTCCCCATACGTGCAACATGTCCTGCCCATCGCAGTCTACGAGACTTAACTGTTCTTATTATATCTGGCTTCCTATAAAGACCATGTAGTTCATTGTTATGTAGTCTTCTCCATTCACCTGTCTGTTCATCTCTCTTTGGTCCAAATATTTTCCTAAGTACTTTATTCTCAAATACTTGTAATCTCCTTTCCTCTCTTAAAGTAAGAGTCCATGTTTCGCACCCATATAATATAACTGGTAGAATAATAGTTTTATATATTTTCAGTTTAACGTTTTTTGAAAGGAGTTGGGACATCAAGAGTCTCTGCAATGACTTCATTTTAATACGAAATTTATATCGAAAAGGGGATGTCTCGTACAGTAAACTAGTGAAATGTGCATTTTGTAGTGCTTATAAAATGTTATTTGAGTGCTTTGTTTCTGGATGGTCCGCAATTTTTTTGTTTTGTTTTAATGTTTAGTGGCCCTAAACTTCATTTTAAAAACAAAATTATCTCGAAATTCGGATGTCCACTTTTTGCGTCGTAACCCTTCATTCTATTAGCTAAATAGACTTTTTTGATAAGTCTAAAAAAGGAGGAAGTTAACTGGGGAAAAGGCAGATATATCGACCTATAGTGTTTGTGCCAGTTTTGGACTTATCTGGTTTTTATAGTGTAGTTTTTATTTTATAGAGACATCATGAAGTTGTATACATCATTTGTGGACACGGTGTACTGTTGTGAACCGCCGGCTCAAGAGTCCGCTGAATTCATTTGAGCGGCAGTGTACTTTGTATGAATATTCTGGGTTAATATAAAATAGTCCAGGATATTTTAATTTTGATTGGTATAATTCTGTGACATGTTTGGTCAGTGTTATTGGTAGTAGTGAATGTACGGGTTAGAACACGCTAAACGGGGAGAATAATTTGATAATTTTCCAGATTGTTGAAGTTCCTTACCACTTCTCTATTGATTAGGAACAATAGGTGCGAGACAGCTCAATTGTCTTGGGAAATCCAAAGCAAAATTCCTTTCTCGCTCCCTTTATGATTAATGAGTTTCGTACTCTATCCTGGACGCGTTCCAAACTTTGTACTTCTAAAAGCAGAGCGATAAATTCAAAAGCTGCTGGGTTGATTTACTGCGTAGCACCAAATCATAATACCATCCAATCAGCGTTTTCATTATTTGTAATGGCGTTAGCTACAAGGGCCCACTTTTCTTCTCGCCCGTCTTTGAATGGCATAAGAGGACTAACATGCTTTGAATTCATGTTCAAAATACATTTAGTTTTGGAAGGATTTCAAATTTATGGGAAATAGGCTTTAACGTGGGGAGAAAACCGAAGGTCATTTGTTTAACTGCTACATTTAAGCCTCTACAAGCTTCTGAAACTCTCTAAAATTGGTGTTATATTATCGACGCGTTAAACATTATAAAGGATACAATAAACAATTTACACAGCCAGTACATATGTCTTACTATTACTTGCAGCAGTAGTATGATTTTATATATCTGTCACTCGTTACCTCAATTTAATCTCTTCTTTCATAGGCACTTTTACATGTCCCTCACCACACTGGTCCTACATGACCTGTCGGGAGAGGATTGGATGACGCACACTAACTTTTTTTTTGATAAAACAACGACATGGGGGGCCTCCCTGTATGAGTGATTAACTCAACGCCAGCTCTGAGACAACAAAAACATTTAAGACAAGACACAGCGTTCAATCATCAATACTTAACAAGGTGAATACCGTGTTGATGATTATGATGGACAGACGATTTTCGGGAACTGTTTGGGCCTTAACGTTTCCTGACATAAGTCTTATAAGCGAGAAAAACCCCCGAAGAAAAACGTAATCCAGGAAACTTGTCCCCACCAGTGATCGAAACCGGGCCCGCTGCGTACGAAGCTACCCCAAGACCGCACATCCCAATTATTATAAACAGTCAAATTAGTATAAGAAAAAAATTCATATAAGTTCGAAGTAGGTTTCAGTATTAATTATATACATGGGGCACGCCGTAGCGTAGTGGTTAAGGCACTTCGCTACAAGCCGGAAGGTCGAGGGTTCAAGTCCCGTTGGGGTCAGAATTTTTAAACTGACCCAAACCTTCTGGCGGCACTATGGCTCTGGGGTCGACTCAGCCTCTAACAGAAATGAGTACCAGACGCTTGTTCTGGGGTAAAGGCGGCCGTCACGCAGGGCTGACAACCCGGCTGACTTAAAGTGCTGATTGTCTAGAAAAAGTGGGAGCCTTAACCTCCTACTACCCCAAGGGCCTCCTGAGGCCTCTCGCGTGGGATCACTTTATATATATACTGTATGATAAGAAAAATAAGTGCCTGGACGGGATTTGAACCCGGAACTCTGAGTGTGTACCTCAGTGTGTTATCCGTTACACCACCAGGCGAATCCAATTCAAACACTTAGTTTTCTTATATATGTATTATATTCTCCATTATTACTAGATGTCGCGAGAACTCGGTCTTCACTGTCATCTAGTAGCTGACTATAGCAAATTAAAGAGAATATTTTTACTTATAGCAGTGACGCTTTATATATATATATATATATTATTATTAATATTATTTATTATATATATATATATATATATATACACACACACACAGATTTTCAATGTATACACAACTTTCTGTCCCTTAAGTTTTATTTCCCTTCTCCGTTTGTATATATATCTCCATCCACTCCATGTCCTCCAGTCCTCTTGTTCTCATTCCAGTTCTTATTTCTTGGATCCACGAGTTTCGAGGTCTACCTTTCTTTCTTCTTCCAATGTTTTTTCTGAGTAACCTCTCTTTTTGCATTCGTCGTACATGCCAATACCAATTTTAATGTATTGTATTTTATATAATCTACTATTTAATATTTAATATTCATGTTTTCTCATATGGCATTAATGACCCGCCAAAGCCTGTCCCAAGCCGGGTTGGAAAAGGGTGAGGGAGAGGAGTAAAAACTCGTTAGGAAACCAGAGTTCAGTACGCCCGCCTGAGAGTTACCTTGTGAGGGCCCCTTATCTAGGATACCGATACTGCTGCCTTGCTGTTCATAATTGGTTTGATAAAGGCTGGAGGAAGAAACCTTGACCAAAAATCACCTGGTCCTCCAGGTTGGCGGTTGATGCATCAGACCAGCTCCCTGTTCATCATAAAAATAACAATGCTAAAAATCCTAAAGATTCAGAATTAATAGCATTAATATGAACTCTCTGGATATAAACTTCCATTGAATTTATTGGAACTGTGCCCTGTTTCGTCGCTAAATTCCACATCTATTTTAAGTCTTTGACACTTTTTAACAACTTTTTATGAGAACTCCTTCCTGATCCAGAGGCGTAAAGAAAATCCTTTTTTTCCAGGAATCCCAGTACCCACTATTAACGTAAATCATATAGTAAAGCTTTTATTACTCTGCACTGAACTTGGAAGTGAATAATTTTACGCCGATATTTTACACGATATTATTCTTGGACCAACGGATCTGTGCCCCCGTAAGAAATGCGAACTAAACACTAATTCCGTTTCTGCCTCGGTAAAACATTTTCCTCCCTGCATTCTTGCCTGTCTCTATTTTCTATCTCTGCCTTTCTCCTATCCCATTACTCACAATTTTGAGCTTTCTTGCGTAATATTATTTACACTCACAGTCCAGTGTTGTCAACCCAGTATCAGGATGTTATATTGTATAATATGTAAATTGTAAGTTATTATCATTAGCTTAATTCATAAGCATAACTTAGAATTCCTGTATAGTATATGTGTGGTATGTAATATGTAAATAAGATCGTAGCATGTAGTAACTTCGCCATAGCCCGTCCCTAGCCTGGATGAGAAAGGAGGAGTGTACATGACTGTGTGTTCATTCCTAAAATGTTATAATTTTGTTAGGACCTCAAGATTGTGTTCCAAATCTAACCAAATAAGACAATGGGGTAAAGGAGAAATATTTATGACGAAACATTTATCTTTAAAAACAATATATATGTAAATTCCCTTCACGTAATTTCCATTTAACTAATCAATATCCACTATTATAATTATATCCATTAATCGCAGAAATCAATCAGTGTCATTAGACGTACTTAAATTAAATATGAAGAAGTAATAATTAACCTTACATTATTCAATATTCAAGCACCTGACACCGGGGGAAGTTTGCCAACCTCCCTACTCGGTCAGTTACAGTGGCTTCTATTTGACGTAGTGGGAGGGGAGCGCAGTAGAATAGTATGAGAACTGACATAAACTTTTCGAAGAACGATGCCAGCGCTACAGGGGCACAGATCCGTTGGTCCGAGTATACAGAAGTCGAGAAGAATAAATATAGCGTACTTAGCAGAATGTGTAACTTTAACTACTTTGTACATATCATTACAACCAAACTAAAATCAGAAAAGACCCCAATTATCACATTCGATACACGTTTTTTTTCATCACAAAGTACTCAGTAAATACAGAATTATTATTTTTACCTTTTTCTTCTTTCTTTCTATGGTCCAAAGTGAACCCATATTTCAATCACAATAGCCTTTTAATGTACTATATCCTGAACTTTCTGTATGGATACACTTAACCTCATAAAAGCTCATTAGGATATTTTATAAAAAAACTAATGTTTTGTTATATTATTGATTATTATTGATCCACGTACATACTGTTGCAGGGCATGGGTACTTCCTTAGTGGAAAGTTTCCTAACGAGATTAATTTAGTTACGCTTATTTCCCTACAAATTTCAGCAAGATACGTGTGGTTAGTACATCGTCATCGAGGCGACATTTAGAAGGAAACTAAGGTATTACTCGGATGGATGAGGGTCGGTTAAATTTTATTCAGTGGTATTTTAATTCAGATTTGAAGTTCTTTTAGAGTTCGAAAATGTTCAGACTCGGGATTCACGGCTTAAAGTCCCTCCCAGAGGACTTTTCCCTTGAATTTTTCAATCCTAAAAATCCATCGATCCAACCGAGTTTAGACCCGCTACCCTTGGGATACATAAAGGAATATGAACTCTGGACAACCGCGGCCTATTCAGTCTTATAATAGTAAAGTAGTATTTATAAGAGTTAATATAATATAATAACTTTTAATCTTAATGATATAAAATATTTCCACCATTGTGGTCACCGGGTAATGAATGCAAGCATTGTTTCTATCCCCGGCCGGGATAAGTTTCATGGATGAGATTTTTACTATTTTTCTTCATGTTTAAATCAAATTATGGGAACCGTTAAGGCCCAAATAGACCTCAAACACCATTAGGCTAGTATAATTAACCTAGCATATTCACCTTGTTTAAATCAATGAAACGTGTGTCGTGTCATAAATGTTTGTATTGTCTCGTAAGTGGCCTGAAATTGGGATGATCTCTCATCAGGTGAAGTCTTTCATTTCCTTGTCTGGATCAAAACATACGTATGTTAATTGTTGAAGAAAGAAAGTTAAATTTACTCCTGTAAATATAATTATAAATTTTAATTTTAATAATTTAGTATTTATGGAAAGTCTGTAAATAAAGGATATCGTTGAATAAAACCAGTCATGATTGAAAATGCTGTTCCTATAAAGGTCCATAATTTAAAAATCTGCTCCAGGTATGTCGTTACCCTGTAAGGCCTTGAGGGCGTGGGACAAGAGAAATTACTTACAAAGAGAGAGATTAAACCATGGGGGAAAAATAACAAAGATAAATGAATGAATTATATTTAGCAAACAATCGTGAACTTTTTTTACTACTAGCTTTACAACTTTTCTTTCTGCTTCTTTTTCCTAATTTAACTTATCGCAGAATGGTACATTTAAATTAATACTTTTCAATTTAGTGTTTCTCTCTGAATGAAACGTGTGTGAAGGAGGAAGCAGGTCATCCATAAATGTGGTGATTATACGGTTATTTTGAAGTTAATACTGGCCATAATGTCCTATCTCCTGATATGGTGATGATGATGGATAATGGGCAGTGGGGTTGGACACGAATTAACGCGCTACTATTAAAAATCGAAGGATGCTCGTTCGCATATCTACACGATTAAGATAACGTTCATTTGCGATGAGCCAGTGATAGATGACCCATGCCTCAAATTATACCGGCATGAACAGGAGCCTCGACCATTCGTCAACACACACTTGATATCTGCTCCTAATTAGTCTGCATCCTCTGAAATGAATAACCACATACTAAATGACTAACATATTTCAAGAGGATTTCACTAACCAGGCAGTCGTGAATAAGCTTCTTTTATTAAATTAATCGCACAAGTAATTCAAACATTTATATTCAGAAGAAAAGTTACTTCACTTCCTTCACTTCATAAATGAAATAAAATACTGGGATACTTTAATTTAATAACATAAGCTATATTAATACAATTAACAATACCCTCAACTCGCTTCCAACTCAGGGTAGGATCGAGTTGAGATAAAGTCCCTTATATAGAGGTCTGTGAATGACAAGGGTGCGGTATACGCGTCTGACGCACCATCACAGGGGCAGATGAACGAAACGTATGAGATTAATATGGAGAAATGATGGAATTAAATTGTGGAAGTGGAAAACGGGAGAAAACCCCGAGAAAAACATGCCCTAGCTCCGTTTCGTCCACCACGAAATCCACGTGGAGTGACCGAGACTCGAGCGTCTTACCGCATGCGCCAAGGACCCGCTTGGACCATCTTGATATTGTTATTTACGGAAGGAAGTAAACTAGCATATGATGTATCTTCATTTAGAAAACATAATTTTTTTTCATTGCATACAAGACTAGCCTACTAGTGTCCCACTAGTAGAGCGAGTTTCACTCTACTTGCGGCCACTAATGTGGACACTGCGTAGGCAGCGCGAGTTTATGACTCAGTGCTTGCAGTCACTTTTCCCGCTCTCGGCCGCAGGTCAAGTGAAACTCACTGTATATAATATCCTAACATACCAGTTCCCAGGAACATGTCCCAGTGTTTGAGCCTTTGGCATGGATTCCCTGAAGTAGTCCCCGCCCGGAGAAACGAATAGGGGACTATATTATCTCCAGAAAATTTTACCCCAGTGGAACCTATGTCCATATTTCTTGACAGTTATATTTTTACGGTGAATGATCGATCGTCACTCTTTCCTCCAAAGTACTTTTTTATCTGGCTTATCGTATCAATACTTTCTACACTAACTGTATGCGTCCTTGAGAAGAGATGGAATGTGAGTTATACTAAGAGTTCTTACGTCACTATACACAATGTCAATAAAATGACAAACAACTACATCCCTAATCCGATGTAATATATCTGCATCGACACTTTCCTCAGCTCTTCTGATACTTTCTTTCATTTAAAACGCGAGGAAGTGGAAGGTCAAAAGCATTAACCAGGCCATTACAAAATTTAACTCTATAATATGTACTTCTACATCGAACATTTACTATTCCTCATCCATCCTTGTTTCAGCTACCCGACTCTGGAATTCCCTTCCTTCGTATATCAAGGATTGTCCGACTCAAAAAACAGTTCAAAAGAAAGCACACTGAATATTTTCTTGGGGCAATATAGTATATAACCATGTTATAGGAATATTCTTATTATTCTTTTATATTTTACACTTTCTATACCAAGCCAAATATTTAATCAAATTAAAGGTTATTATTGTTATTAGTTTTTATTATCATTTTAATATTTTTATTGTTCTTCCATTGTCAACTGTATATTGTGTAGCCTATGTCAATTATGTATTATTAATCAAGTTGTCAACAATTCATAATTGTTATGATATGTATAATGTAAGCCTGTGGAAGAGAAGACCTTACGGTCTTAATTCCATCAGCTAAAATTAAATCAGTAAGAAAAAAAATCACAAAAAGTTGTTTTTGTGATGCGGCAAGTGTCGATGCAGATGTGATACATTGGGATGATTTCATTTATTGGCTTGATCTGTTGTGCGACAGCGATCATTCATTGAACATTGATTGAGTTCAGAAACTAAATTTCAAGATGTTCTCTACAAGAGAGAGCAAAATGCTTCAAAGTAACGAAAATAATGTCTATTTTATAGAACGTTAAATTAGGTTACTTATTTTGCATTAGTCACGTATAACTAATTCACTGGCACTATCGAACCCATAGGTTCATGGCCGCGCTTACATTTCCACACGTCCCTATCCGGTAATGTTTCCCAATCATCCCCTGTACAATCTACTTCCCTTAAATCATGGTTAATGCTATTCTCCCACCTCATTTTTTGGTCTACCAACTGAGATTTGTCCCTCTGGTTTTCCAACAAGAAGCTTCCATACCCCTCTTTCATTCCCCATTCGTGCCACATGTCCTGCCCAATCGCAGTCTATGAGACTTAACTGTTCTTATAATATCTCGTTTCCTATAAAGAGCATTTAACTCACTTGTGTAGTCTTCCCCATTCGCCTGTCTATTCATCTCTCTCTGGTCCAAAAAAAATCCTAAGAACTTTATTCTTTAATACTCAAAATATTTGTCTCCTCCCTTAAAGTAATATAATATATAATATAACTGAGAGATTAACAGTTATAGGTCTATGTATTTTCAGTTTTAAGTGGCTTGCGTGCTTAAATGTCCCGGAGGCTATCCCGGCGCTAGCACTTAAAAATAACTCAGAAATAAATAATTTCATCATTTCTTCACTATATATAAAAACAAATATACGCCTTTAAATTCAACTCTAGGAAGTTAAATACACGCAGTATCCTCTCGTTTAACATGATAATTAACGACTAAAAATAATTTGCACATAAAGAACAAAAATTAACAAACATAAAGTATTGATACAGTACTAAGTTTTGGTCAACATAATGTGCACATGAAGTCGAGTGGGGGTGAGTCTGGTAGTGTTGTTATTCACTCTAGCCTTGAGTACTTTGCCGTGTAGTTTTTTTTTTTTTTTTTTTTTATTTATTTATTTATTAACAACATGCTCCATTACAGAGTAATACTACATGTTTGGAGTATTATTTTACAAACCAATTAAAATTTACTTAAAATACAGTTCTATGAGTACAATGTTATAATGCTGATAAATAATAATAATACTAACAATATTAACAATAATAATAGAAAAAATAATATTGAAATAATTAATAACAAGATGCAGACTAATTACTAGGTATTAATATAATGGATTTTACAGTTTAATAAATTGTTCTTAGAATATACTTATGTCAATAATTATAATTATGTGTACAAGTTTATGTAATTTCACTATTGCTTTTTTTTTTTTATTTATTTATTTATTTATTTTTATTTTTTTTTTATTAGGGAATATCTATTGTATATATGAATTTATGAAAAGCATGAAGATGTTTATGTGTGAGATCTTTGTTAGTAGTTGGCCACTTTCCTCCACTTGCCGTTATTTCGCGAATCATGGTTCTCCTTTGTTTTTCCAGAATTCTGCACCTGTATATAAGATGTTCTGAAGTTTGGTCTTCCTCATCGCATGGACACTTTGCGTTATCTAGAATCTTGAATCTATGGAGATAAGACCTCGTTTTGCCGTGTCCTGTAACAAGTGCTGTAAACTCCGGAGAACTTGGTATCTGCATCTTCACTCTCTGGTCCACCCTCGGGAAGAACGTTCTGCAAACGCTACCTTTGTTGGTGGAGTCCCACTGAATTTGCCAGCTGTCAAGACTTTTCTTTCGCTGTTCCGTCGTGATTGTTGTCATAGGGATTTTATTATACTCTATGATTAGGTCACTCTGCGCTGCTGCTTCCTTAGCTAGTTTATCAGCCATCTCGTTTCCTTCGATGCCGATGTGAGCCTTGACCCAGCCGAAGTGTATTGTCCAGTTTGCTATTGTGAGTTCTCGAAGTATTTGTCTGATTTTTTCAACCAATGGGCAATGTATGAGTTTGTTGTTTATTGAATATAGTGTCACTTTACTATCAGTGTAGATGGCTACAGTTTTGTTATTGTCGTTGCAAGCAGGTAGGAACTGTATATTTTCCAATGCTTTTAGGATGGCGATTTTTTCTGCTTGGTTGTTTGAGCAATGCTTCTCTAGTCTGTACTTATATTGTTTAATTAGAGTATTATCTCTGTAGATAGCTATTCCTGATCCTACTTTTTCTTCTATTTTGCTACCATCTGTATATATTTTATAGGAATATCTTACTTGTTCATTTGTTTCACTTATATTCATTTGCTCTGCCGGATGATTCCAGTTCTTGATGGGGATTGGTAGTTGCATTCATGTTGAAATTGAACATAGCCATGTTTGACCTTGTAGAGTTCCACCTTTTCATTAATTACATATTCTATAGGCAGGACACCAGCCATTACGCAAGATGCTTCATACGAAAGTGTTCTGTAAGCTTTTGCAATCTTTATATTTATCAATCTCTGTACTCTTTGCAGCTTGTTGAGGTTTTTTCTATTACGAATAGCTTCTTCCCAGACAGGCACCCCATACGTTAACATTGGAATCAGAGCTCCTTCGTAGATGGTTTTCAGAGATTTATATCCTAATCCCCAATACAGTTTCGCTGATCTGCTCAACATGTTTATTAGGGTAGTAGCTCTTTCAGATATAATTTCTACGTGTTTGCTGAATGATAACTTAGAATCAAAATATATGCCTAAGTATTTAATTCTGTCTACTACTTCGATAGGTTTGTTGTGTAAATAGATCTTTACTGCCCTGTTAATCTTCTTTCTTGTTATCACCATTGCTTTCGTTTTAGTGTCGTTGAACTCAATTTTATTGTTTTTTGCCCATTTCTCTATTTTAGCAATGTCTCCGTTAGAATACATTTCCGCCTCAGCCAATGAATCTTCTTCCGTCAGCATTAAGACATCATCAGCAAAAGCAATAAGTTGGGTATGTCGCGTATATTTCAGATTGGAGAAGTCCGTTATACATGATGTTCCAAAATCCTGGGCCGCAAAATGATCCTTGTGGAAATCCCTTCTGTAGTTTCTCTGTCGACTTTTTGGCTGTTAATACAGAGTGTAGCTCTCCTACCTTTGAAGTAATCTTTGGCGAGGTAGAATAGATTTTTTGGGCATTGTGATTCTCTCAGGTTGTTAAGTATACTTGGCCACCAAGCTGCATCAAAGGCTCCTTTGACATCCATGCTAATGAATATCACACATTTCTTTTTCTTTAGGTTGTCTGTTTGCAAATTCTTTGGCGGCCCAAGCAGCATCTATTGTGCTCTTCTGAGGACAGAATCCAAATTGATTGTTGTTGAGAAGGTTCTTGGAAAAGACATGATGGTATATTCTATCGATTAATAGTTTCTCTAGTAATTTACCACCGAAGTTTAGTAGACTTATAGGTCTGTATTTAGTCACTTCTGAGCTGCCTTCTTTTCCTGGTTTGATTATTGGGATTATGGTGGACCGTTTCCATTGTTTTGGAAAGATTCCTTTTCTTAAGCACTCATTGTACATCTCAGCGAAGAATTTAGGAAATAACCTGAAGACCCTAAAAGTATTATGTCACTGTTGAGTCCGTCTTCCCCGGGTGCCTTAGTTGGGTTGAATCTTTTTAGCGTAGTCTCTATCTCCGCCAGCGTGAAGTCATTGTCATCTGGTGTGTCCATTGGTTCGAACATCTTCATTCTTACTTCTTTATGATACCCTGTCTCACTATTTTCATTGTCCTCTGGTGTAAAATAGTCAATCATGTGAGTAATGGTGCTCGTGATATCCGTCGTGTATGTTCCATCAGGAGTCTGAAGTGTTGACAATGTAGATTTATTTCGTAGTTTGCCAGCTGCTAGTCTATATACAGCGTTCCATGGGTTTGATTCTGACTGTGAGCAGAATAGTTTCCACGACTTTGTCTTTTCTTCTCTTATTTTGTTCTGGTAGAATCTGTTCTCTTCTCGGTATTTATGCAGCCTCTCCAACCTTAGTAAATCATCAGTAGTCGTTCTTTGGTATCTTCTTCGCAGTGCAAACACCTTTTTTCTAAGTATTGTTAGATCCTGAGTCCCACCAAGGCACTGATTTGTGGGTCGAGATGCGTTTTCCGTGATCTCGAAACTCTGAAAGCTGCATCGCAAGCTGATGTAATGCAGTGAGTGAATTTTTCCACCACCTCTTCGATATTTCCGCTCTGCTTTATTATACTTTTTAGTTCATCGTCGCATGTTTAAATTTTCATTTTTTCTAGCACATTTGAATTCTAAAATTAGGTTAGTTTTTAAAGTGTTGTCAAATTTTTTATAACTTTCTTCGCGGGTAATATATCTTTTCCCTATGTATCGTGTTTCTAGATAGTCTTGCTTCCGTGTCACAATGTCGAAAGATATGATTTTGTGATCCGAGCAGCTTTCTTCTTTCCCATTTGTCCAGTCGATGATAGTAGGCGCAAGATTACCGTTGCATAAAGTTAAATCTATCCAGCTGCGACCTCTGCTAGTTTCGAAAGTAGGTATACCAGTAGGTTCGTTCATTATAAATAGCTCGCTGGTTATTACAAAATCTTCCATTGTTTTGCCACGTTGATTGGTAAGGTCATCATACCATAGTTTGCTTCTAGAATTACTATCTATTGAGATTAGTAGGCCGTTTCCTTTAGTGAAATTTACAATTCTTTCTAATCTATCTATATCTAGTTTGGATGTCTCTTACGATATCGAAGTACATGCTGGTTCCATGGAACTTTAGACTCCTGTAGCTGAATTCTACTACTACGCTATCTTCGTCGGATAACTGATTGATGGCAATAGCGTCTATACTGTCGTTCGTCAGTACTATTGCGGATCTCTTTCTGCCATTGCCATGACTGAAAATTTTGAAAGATTTCGGAAATCCTGCTACGTTGTTTAGATGGGTATATGGTTCTTGTACAAAAGCTATATCGATATTATTTTCGTAAATTATCTGTGTTAAATTTGATGTCGCAGTCCTTGAATGATTGAGATTTATTTGTAGACATTTAATCCGGTTTTCTATCTGTTGTTGTATTATTGTGGTGTCAGCCATTTTTAATATTCGATGTTTTGTTTATACTTAGTTAGAACTGCTATAAGACTGGGACAGGTTTTATCTAGAGAAGAATGGTTGACGTCTATTTTTTCATTTTTATTGTACGTGTTATATGTTATGCAGTTGATACATTTGTGTTGGTTTTGGGGAGCTTTACAATCTCTTAATTTGTGTTCTTCGGTACATAGTGGGCAGGTTCCTTTCCTCTGCATTCTTGATGTCGATGGTTAAATCGGCTGCACTTGAAGCATCTTTTCGCCACCAGGTAATCTTCTGCTTTGCAGATGAGCCAGCCTAATTTTATCTTGCTTTGAAGTAGTTTCTTCCTTATTAGTGGTTTTACTTCCAATACTATGTTATTAGAGTCCCTTTTAGACGTGAATTTAAATTTAGGTACTATGTCCCCTTCGTCCAAGTTCAGATCAGGATTTTGAGCCCTGATGGTGTCTTCAGCATTTTCAACTGTAATTTCTTTAGGTACGTTATAAGTTATATGATCATTCTAGGTTTTCTTAATTCGGGTACATTTACACTTACTTGTTCCCCACATTTTTCGTTTATGTTGGTGCTTAGTATATTTGCTTCTTCCTTACTGCCTGTCTCAATCAATACTCTGCCATCTTTCAATGATTTAAAAGTCTTAATTCCTACTTTTATTTCGGTAGGGTTTATTTTGGTCTTTAATAAGGATTTTATAGACTCTGGAGATTGATTCGCCTTCGGTCGGACAGTTAGCTTGTATCTTTTATCTACTTCGCCATTTAGTGCTTGTGCATAGCTCTTCCCTGTTGTAGTTGTGTGTGTTTTGGCTGCAGATTAACGGTGGGACGGGGCGCAAAGGTAGAAAGACTACATAGAAGAAGTGGAATGAATTATTCGTTTGCATAATCAGTGTAAATGGCTAAATGAAATAACTGAACGGCAAGACCAACCATCCAGCATATAATTGATAGAGTTGGCAATGAAAATCTTTCGAAAATAGCCGCAGATCAGGACTTCTAGAAAACTATATGTTAATGTTGAAAAAGCATTAATGAGGAAAGTAAAGCAAAAACCTCAAAGTAGTGCACGCAATTAGCAGCTGGTATAACAAATTACTTTAATATTAGTATTTCTGCTAGCAATGTCCGTAACTGTCTATGGGCTAACGAGTTACATGGGAAGACAGCCCGTAGAAAATGCTTTATAAGTGAATAAACCTGAAAGAAAAAATTGGGCTTTGCTAAAACACACACAAACACCTCCAAATAATTTTGTAAAAAGTAATTTTTTACTGACAAGCCTAAATTCAACATTTCCTGTTCAGATGGAAGAAGAACGTCTGGAAGAATTAAAATGCAGAGTTACAAAAACAAAATCCCCAACCCAATGTGAAACATAGTGGTGGTTTTTTATTAGTATGGGGATACATGAGTACCTCTGGAGTTGGAACCTTGCATTTTATCGATAGTGCGATGGTTCACAAACAGTTTATAAACATACTGAAGTCTGATCTTCATACCTCTGCAGAGAAAATTGGGATTAGACAAGATTTTGTATTTATGCAAGATAATGATCTTAAGCACACCACTTTCAATATAACACACCCTAGTCTTAGACTCCCTAAGGAACAGAAATAATCGCAACAATTTAATTGAAGAAATTAGGAATAAGCTGAAATCTCTAGAAGACGACAATTGGACAGTGGAATTCAGCTGGGTCAAGGCACATGCTGGAATCTACGGCAACGAGATAGCGGATCGCCTAGCGAAGCAAGCAGCGTGCGACGGCGGCCTACAAACGAGTTACGACAGGATTCCAGTAAGTGCTGTGAAGAAACACCTGACAACCATTAGTGAAGAAAAATGGGAAAGGGAATGGCAATCAACCACCAATGGGAATTTGACGAAATCGTTCTTCCCGAAAGTCAGCGACAGACTACAGACAAGAATCCAGATATCTCCCAATCTCACAACGCTGGTGACCGACACGGGAATATAAACGCCTACTTCCATCGCTTCAAGATAAAGGACAGTGCAATGTGTGCATGCGGTGCTGGTGAACAGACAGTGGACCATGTCAATATAACTGTATAGAATTTAAAAACGAAAGACAAACTCTTATAAATTTGTAAATAGAGGTAGTGAAAGGTGGCCCATAAATAAAAGTAAATTAGCTTCTAAGTATACTAAACAATTCACCAAATTCGCAAATAGCATAGACTTAAAAAAATTACAATAGAACATTACTTGGACAGTATACTTTAAGGAACTGCAAATCATAAAGTGATAGAACTATATAATAAGTGTTAGGGTAAGAACATTATTTTAAGGAAGTGTAAATATTGATCATGACTTGTTAGGATTAGTCAGTGCTATAAGTGTAAATAGGAACCTAATAGCCTAATTTTTTAGAACTTGTAAGGACAGTAAAATATTTTTCAATAGTAGATTACTCATAAAATGTTAGAATTAGTCCATAACTTAAGTGTAAATAGGAGCTATATCTTCTTAGATTAGTAATGGATAGAATATTAACTTAGCGTGTAAATATAGATTATAGCTTGATAGGATTAGTCAATTTAAATGTAAACAGGAACCATATTTTGTTAGGAATAGTAACGAAGAATGCACTAATTTAACCCTTAACTTACAATGTATCTTATAAGAAACATTGATTTAATTTATTTGTTATAGTTTATTAAACAGTTAAAATAAAACAAATTATCATAAATTACCTAAGATTGTGTCAAATTACGTTAAAAATACAGTAATAACTTACTTTTACATGATTTTATTTTCTTTGTGGTCCGAAACACTTGAATGACGGGCACTAGAAAGTATTGTTTCGCCAATTTAAGGGTTAAGTAAGTGCTAATAGGAACAATATCAAGCAAATGTAAATATTAATCATAACTTGTTAGTGCCAAGAGGAACTATAACTTGCTTAAGTATAATTAACAGAGAGCATTGATTGAAATGCAAATAACAACCACAACGAAATAGAACAATTTAGCGTCACAATAACTCAAAATTAAATTTTAAGGAATCGAAAATAGAAAAATAATTTCACACATTAGAACTAGCAAATAACACTATAAATGCATAGTCAGGAACATCAACACACACAAAATGATAGAGATATCTTAATATTACTAAACCAAAGCATGTAGTACTGCAGAAAACTGTAGTGGAGCAATGCTGTCATATGAAGACTCTTAATAATAAAAAAAAAACACCCTAGTCTTCGGACATAATCCCCATAGAGAATTTATGGGAACATCTGAAAAAAATCATTCAAGGCAGGTTTCGAAGAAGCAAGATCTGAGAAACGCTTTAGAAGAAGAATGGGGAAATATACCTTTTTTCAGTAACTTCACATTTAATGGATTCGATGCTGCACCGTCCTCAAGCCATCTAGGAATCAAAGGGGCTCCTAACCAAGAATTGAACTAAAAAATAAAGACTCAAAACAGCCATAATACGAGACTGTATTAATACTTTTTGTTTGTTAATTTTTGTTGTTTGTGTATACATTTTTTTACTTGTTAATTGTTATGTCAAAACAGAAGATACTGTGTGTATTTGACTTAGAGTGAAATGTAAATGCGTATAATTTTGATGTTGTATACAGCGAAGAAATAATGAAATTGTTTATTTCTCTTTGTAATATTTGTAAGTGTATCAATACTTTCTGCACTAACTGTAGTAACTTACCGTAATTAGTTTTTATTTTATAGAATATTTTGTTTTATATCATGTTAAATTGTTTACTTCTGCTGTAGAAACACTATATAATATAAAAAGCTGTACTTGAAACTTACAAACACGGTTTTGTAAGTTAATTGGGAACCATAAACTAGTAATAAAAGTTTTAAAAATCGATTATAATAGGTTCGGAAATAATTAGCCACTTCATAGTTTTTTTTTTTTTGTTTCTTCCACTATTTTTCACTTATGTTTTAACATTTAAAATCATATCGCGTCTACCATCTTGGGTTTATCCAGTAGGTTGTGTGTATATATCTATTGTGTGTAATTGTGTGTTGTTCTTAAGTTCACCGATTTATTTTTTTTATTATGATATGGAATTGTGTGTTAAAATAAAATGTGACCAGGAAATACAATTCTAACCTAACATTTGATTTGACGATCAGGCAAAATCAGGTAAAAACATTAATCAGAAGGGTCAGCACCGGGATTATAAATGGGAACTTCACCAATACGAGTATCAGACTTTACCAGCTGAGCCAACTCAATTAGTCTGTACTCTCTTGTTGATATGCATAAACGTAAATTATTCTAGTATGATTTTTAAATTAACACAATTTTATTTGCGTTGATATTTCAAATTATAATTGTGTTACCCTTGATAGTTATTCTTCAATTATTATCATAATACGAATTAATATTAAAAAATATGTAATTATTAAAATACATATAAAAATCCGTTCAGGTTTCAGTCACAAAATAATATGTTTCCATCAGAAATTGTAAATTTAATTATGAACCACCGTCGTCGTCAATATGTTTGAAATTTAAACAAAAATGGAAGCCTTTCTTAAAACTTGTTCCACCCTCAACAGATAGTTGTTAGATTCATGTTGAAACCAGTTTCCGAAAGCCTACTCCTATAGTTTTTTTATTTTAACCCTAACTAACTCACTGGCACAGTCGAATCCGTAGGTTCATGGCCGCCGGACATAGGCTCTCCATACATCTCTATCCAGAGCTATTTTTCTAGTCATCTCCTGTATAATCAAATTTCCTCAATTTAACCCTACTGTTATTAATGTTGCAATTTTATACAATAAAAATTGTTTAATATCTTACAACGAATGAAAATAGAATTTAATAAAACATAGGCCTAGCGTTTAAAATTGGGGGGGGGGGGGAATTAACCTGAAAATATCACGAATTAGAAGTAGATGTTCACAATTGAATGCACAGAGAACAAATTTCTTTGAAAACTAAATAAGAAAGACAAGGTCAAAAAAATGCTCACGAATAATTTTAATTAAATTACCACATTATAAACGAGATTTTTATTACCGTACAGTATGTGTTTATATGCATACGTTTAGACTGTTTAACTTAACAGAATCATCTTCTCTCTCTTTCTTTCTTTCTTTCTTTCTTTCTTTCTCTTTCTTTCTCTTTCTTTCTTTCTTTCTTTCTTTCTTTCTTTATTTCTTTCTTTCTTTCTTTCTTTCTTTCTTTCTTTCTTTCTTTCTTTCTTTCTTTCTTTCTTTCTTTCTTTCTTTCTTTCTTTCTTTCTTTCTTTCTTTATTTCTTTATTTCTTTCTTTATTTCTTTCTTTATTTCTTTCTTTCTTTGCAATTTGTTTCAGATGGATAACAAGTTGTTTTAGTTTTAAATATTAGCATTAAGGTATTTGATATGAGAAACGCTCTTTGTTCAAATATTTGAATGATTGTTTGCTCTGCATACATGCCATTTCTTATTTCCGAACTTCCTCTTAAATAGTACGTTTTCATTGTCAAAATCTTGTTCTTAATTGATTCTTTAATGCACCAATAATTAATTATAATAATTCTATTATTCTCTTTCATAATACCTGTCATTTCTTCTCACTCAATAACACGATTAACAATTTACCTATAACTTAAAAATTTTACTCTTTTGCTGATTAATACATTGTTGTAGATCATTTTCAATTTGAGTATTAAAGTATGGATAAATTTAATTAGATTTTTTTGGAGTTTTGCAAATTACCGCTGAAAAAAATCATTCTAAAAATACTTAAGTAATATGATATACGAGAATAATAAAATTAGGACTCTTAAAAGGGGGCTATAAAAGTGTAGACTCACTACGGAATGATTAGCAATTGTCTGCTCAAACTTTCATTACTTGGGGAGCGTTGTGAAAGAGAGGACCTTAATATCCACATGGCTCCTTTCCTTATCCATAAAGGCTCCCCACACTTGAGGATCTGAGCCTTTTTGTACCACTAAATACCATGTGACGTCATAAAGTTGTGGAGGTTTCTAAAGCTCTCCTTTTCACAGCATCCCGAATAAGTGCGCCTATTGGATTAAAACAAACCTTCCCCACGATCTTCACCTATGCCTGGGCTCTTGAGAATTCAATTTAGTTTACGATGCTGCAGGTCTTGATATTAAACGCATTCTTTAACCTCCGATTACAAAAAAATAATGTCGCTAACAGTTTAGATCTTATAAAATTTTAATCACGTGTCATTATTTTACACAACCCTTTGTAAAACTAGTTTTATGCTTTTCTATTGTTATGCCCATATTAAAAGTAGCATTTGAGGCATTTCGTTTTTAATTTCGCATATTTTAGTACCGGTATGTGATATAGTGATGTTTCTTAAAGGCAACATTTCCATTCTGACATTTTTAAAATGTAAAGTACTGCTACTAGTATTCATAATTTTAGATTATGTGTTACCTTCTGATGTGCAATAATATTAAGTACGTATAAAAGCAATGATTCAATAAAAACCTATGTCGATGGAAATGGATTTCATAAGGAGAGCAGCAAGATGTTCAAAATTAGAAATGCTGTCGTAGAGAAAAAATGAATATTAGATATTCAATAGTAGACTATATAAAATATAAGAAATTATATTGTTATGGGCATGTACGACGAATGCAAGAAGAGAGGTTACTCAGAAAAATATTGGAATGGTGTCCACCTGGAAGGAGAAGGAAAGGAAGACCTCGAAACTCGTGGATACAAGAAATAAAAGCTGGAACGAGAACAAGAGGACTGGAGGGCATGGAGTGGATGGAGAGACAAGTGGAGAAAGAAAATAAAACTTTAGGCACAGAAAGATGTGTAAACATTAAAAATATGTATATAAAAAAAATAAAAGCAATGATTCTTTATTTAATGTAATTTAGAAGATAGCCTACACAAGGGAAGTTTTTATGTAGGCTAATTTTGTAGAATTGTTTTTAACGTAATGATATCCAGCTATTTTTTTTTAAATATCAACACAAATATTTTTTTTTAAATTTATAATTTACATTATAATAAAAAATAATCAAAATAAATTATTTCCATGTCCCCTTCTTATCTATCCTACCCATTTTCATATGTTATTTCCCTTATATTATTTGTAGGCCTATTATTATTATTATTATTATTATTATTATTATTATTATTATTATTATTATTATTATTATTATTATTATTATTATTATTATTATTATTATTATTATTATAAGGAATTTAAAGAGTAAAACTTAAATCCTTGATATTTTAACATACTTAATAACTATTTAAAAAAATTACATTTCAGTGACCGTGAAGGATGAAAAAATACACATCCTACTGTTTATACAGGGTGATTCTGTAAGAGCATGTAAAAATTAAACAGCACATGGGGATGCTCCGCTGAACAATTTGATATAGGGAACCTAGGGTTCGAGAAGCCAGCTTAGGGAAATATGGGAGTACACTTGTCTTTCACATTACTGTATAATCATTTTTATTCACATAATTTATCAGTTAACTGTAAGTACCAGCATTGACACAATGTATCTTACAACTGACGGCCACCACCCGAATGCAAGCATGACGTCATATAATATTATGTCGCATTCTTGCAAATATCAAATTACATCACAGGCAGTAACAATCCTGGCAATTAATACCATGTCCGTTTTCACTGGAGTCTCAAACACAAATGACTGTAGATATCAAGGGAGTCAGGTCACAGCCTGCATCGTGTCATCAGACTCTTTCTTGCAGGAGCTAAAGGATGTAGTACATGTAAATAAATAGCACAGTACGTGTAAACTTGTATGGACGTTAGTTGTAAATCAACTTGAAAACATAAATACGAATATTAGATAATGTGATAGACAAGTTTACTTCGATATATCCTTAGGATGACTTCTCGGACCCTAGGTTTCCTACATCAAATTGCTCAGTAGAGGATCTGCTATGTCCTGTTAATTTTTTACTCTCTTACAGAATCATCCATTATCTTAGATAAATTATCCCAAGTGTATTATACGGTTAATAATAATAAAAAAATATATAACCATGTGAAGTTCAAGTTGTAACATAATCAGTAGAATGAAGGAGGGAATAGTGAAACTAATGTAACAAACCAGGGAAATTCAAAAAATGGACACTATGTATGTCAGAAAAGAAAATTGAGGAGTTGTTTTTTTTTGCATAATCATCCAAAAACATATTCGATATAGAGATCAAATAAATATAAGATATATCTTTAAAGCTTAATTTAAATAAGGTTGAGTTGTACAATACAAGATATTTACTTATGCAACTGAAGACAATTTCAATGCTATTATTGTTATTACTAAGTGATATTACTAGCATTTATCTATGAAAAATAACCATTTTGAAAGTATGTTAACGTAATATAAAATGAACGAGTGAAAATGTGTATTTACGTTGTAAGCGTGGCCATTTTGAATTACCATACACTATGAATAATGAAGAGGAAGTTAAATAAATAAATAAAGCCTGATATGTCCCTTTAGGGCAAAGGCCTCCCTGTACAGGGGTTAAGCTCTATTTGAGAGTGTCACCCGGTGAGCTACTCCGTGGTGAGAAGTTGACTTGGATGTAGTACTTGGTTTGTATACACTGTCTGTTCTGTGATTAGTTAATGCACAGTTGGCTCTCCATCGCTCTCCAGCTTTTCCTGCATCTGACGACTCTGAATCATTGCGCCCCTGCTCGTTCTTTGAAGATGTCAGCCCATCGTGGTCTTGGTCTTCCGCGCTGTCTCTTGCCTGTGTACGGGTCCCACATGGTTGTTTTTATTGTCTACCTGTCGTCCTGTATTCTGCGACGTGGCCTCCCCACTTCCATTTTTTCCTGATGGCTTGTTGTGCAGGATCAGTTGTTGAGGACATCGCTTGAAGTGTTGTATTCGAGATTCTGTCCTTCAGAGTTATGCCTAAGATTTTCCTCTCCGTTTTCCTTTGGCATACTTGGAGTGTGTACTTCAGTTTGGCAGTGAAGTTATGCAGTTAAATTTTAATTTAATAATCTAATTCTTAGGATTGTGTTTCTGATTTATAATAACAGTTTAGAATTAGATGATTTTTGGCGACTGGCGATCATTATTGATTAGAGGATAACAATAACTAACTTATTGGCACTATAGAAGCTGTAGATTCATGTTGGCGCCGTGCTTTCCATACAACCCTATCTTGAGCTAACATTTTTCCAACAATCCCATGTATAATTCACCTCCCTCAACTAAACGTTAACATTATTCTCCCATATCATTTTTAGTCTACCTTTTGGGCCCTTTCCCCTTGGTTTTCTGTCAAGAAAATTCCATACTACTCTTCCATTCACCATTCGTTCCACATGGTGACCGCAATCTACGATACTTAACTGTTATTATATCTGGTTTCCCATAAAGATCATACAGCACACTTATGTAGTCTTCTCCATTAATAATAATAATAATAATAATAATAATAATAATAATAATAATAATAAAAGATTTTACGTGTTAAATTCAACAGGTAAAATGCATTATTATTATTGTTAGTATTGATGATTATTATCACAATGACAATAATGATGAAGATAATAATGATAATACTAATAATAATAATAATAATAATTATTATTATTATTATTATTATTATTATTATTATATTTGTAATTATGGATTTATATAGATGCCTACAGAATAAGTCTTGTACAATTATGCCATTATGAATTTCACGCATAAATGATGCAATCTTTCACATACGGAAGTCCTCTTTGTTATTTAATTGTTTAGGATTGTGCTTATGGCTCTAAATTTTCAAGTTCCAGATTATTAAAAGAAATCCAAAGTAAAATATTTCAATGTTTTCTATTAGTTTGAAATTAATTATTGCATAAGATTTTCTTACATAAATGAATATATTTTTGAAGATAGTATCGCTAATTTTTGCTTTAATCTGTATTTTGTGATATTCTATTAAGGTTTTAAAACAGAGTTGAGGTGACCCACACATTGTAAACCACAACGTCAAGGAAGCATTGACACCTAGGAAGTTTGCCCCAGTCTTAAAGACGAGAAGTAAACGTGAGTGGAATGGGGTTTCATTATAGGGCATGGAGGTAATTGGGCAATAGCTGAAAGTCTTGCACTTGACAGAAGGGGTTAGCACGGCACGGAAATGAGCCTTTACGAGGGAGACCGGCACTTTGCACAAGGGAGCCTGAATGAGATGACACCGTTCTTTGATTTTATCCCTTTTTCATTAGAAGCGTAAATACTCTTTAGCTATATACAACATTTCAGTCACGTTCGTGGAACGCTGAAGCACCATTGTCCTCATGTCCAGCCAATCCATGTATAATATCTCCCCAGCTTAATGGATTTTCGTTTAATTTCGTATTGATGGTCTTGAAAGAGATTCAATTTTGAATAATGGTATATAGGATGCATTAAATTTTGCAGTGATGTGTGGAACGATCCATATTTTAGTTCAACTTTTAAGTATAAAATGTAAGATATATGAAAATATGTTTGTATAGTCATCAAAATGTCAGATAGAGGCGGGTAGAAGTTATAAGTATTTTATTATATATTAGCTAATAACCGGTGTGTGCTGCTACACCTAAATAAATTGTGTGTTTTAGCTGAATAAGTAAAAGGAAATATAAATTTATATCATTATTTTTAGATACCCCGTGCTGATTACCCGGCGTTGCCCGGGAATCTACACATCCCGATGTTGTGTTTTAGCTGAATAAGTAAAAGAAAAAATAAATATAACTTTATATCCTTATTATTTTTAGATACCCCGTGCTGATTACCCGCGTTGCCCGAGAATCTACGCATCCCGATGTACTTCGCATAAATGAGCTGAAAGACAAAATTCGTTATTTTGAGTTATCCATAAAAGAATAGCCGTTCGCTTGCGCGGGAATCTACTTATCCCGATCTTCTTGGAATCAATGAAAGACAAAAATGATTGTGAGTTATCCTTAAAACATAAACATATGCTGTCGCCGACTTTTCTGTAGAGTTTTTTGAGATTTCAATTCTGTGTACATTAATTTTGCGTATTTGTTATGGTTTAGTCAGCGTAAGCCATTTAAGGGTAAAAAAGGAACTTTTTTCACGTTTTTCACTATAAAGGGTGTTTTTTAAGGGAATTGAGTATCTTAACTCGCTTATAGCCCATATTCATCCCGGGAATCTCCTGAACATTTTGCAAAAAAAACTCGTTCACAATTGGACCAACGGTATGGCCACGCATAAAGTACAAACAAACCAACAAACAAACATTCATTTTTATATATTAGACTAGCGTCATATGCTATGTTAATGATACACTTTCATGTTCCTATTAACATTGACAAACGAAAAGGAGTAGATTATTGTTTGCAAGTTTTTGATTGGGTTGTTATGACACAGTATTTTAAATTTCTGTAGGCCCTAAACTGTTTTTCTAAACCTTATCTAGATCTGAGAATTTTCTTTCAACCTAAACGCTGTGAAGATGTATCAAAATACCGCCAGTAAAGAGTATGTATATATATATATATATATATATATATATATATATATGTTATAATTAAGTGTTTAACATTGAGCAATGCAAGCTTAATATGGTATGATAAGAAAAATAAATGCCTGGACGGGATTCGAACCCGGATCTCTGAGTCTGTACCTCAGCGTGATATCCAGCGTGAATATCACGCTGAGGTACAGACTCAGAGATCCGGGTTCGAATCCCGTCCAGGCATTTATTTTTCTTATCATACCATATATATGTATGTATACACCCCATACATCTCTCACATAGATATGGATTGTCTTCTAGCTGAAGTTTTCTGGCCAAGTTAATTCAGTTACGCTTATTTGTGTGTGTGTGCGTGCGTGCGTGTGTGTGTGTGTGTGTGTGTGTGTGTGTGTGTGTGTGTGTGTGTGTGTGTGTGTGTGTGTCAGTTAGTGACAGGCGGTCAACACATCGCCACAATCAGGCATCCTGTAGATAACTAAGGTATTACTGGGATGGAGAAGGTCGGTCAAATTTTGCTCAGATGCACTCACTAATTTAGTTTATTCTAAATAAATTTAACTTCACTTTACTCAAAATAAAGAACTAACATTTTTTCATTAGTTACTTCTAAAGCTTCCATTAAAATATGTATATTTTATTTCGTCTTTCTCTTCTCCATCGTAATTTAACATCTCATCTTATAAGTACATTCACATGTTCCACGCCGCCTGGGTCGTACAGTGGCATGATGACCTATTGGGAGAGGGATTTTAAACTTTGGATCACACACATTCTTTTTTTGACCACTCAAAGACATGGATGAGTGATCAGCTCAATCCATAGCATCCTCCGAGACAACACGAACGTTTAAGACGAAACACGCCATTTAATCACACATTCACAATAAATATGGCGAATATGATAATTATGATTGTGATAGACCAATGATCTTTGAGGATCTCTTGGGTCTTGAGTTTCCTGACATTTGTCTCACAGGTGAAGAACCCTCCCCAAAAAAACACCCAGGAAACATCTCCCGACCGGGGATCAAAACCTAGCCCGCTGCGTACGAGACAGCGAAGCTACCCTGAGACTACAGTGATGAACTTGTTTAGTTAACTCCAAAACAGATTTCAGATTTAACTAAAGAAAATAATATTATTTCTCAGGCTGTTCATGTCGAATATTTGAAACTTTTGTCCAAGTTTCTAATTAAATTTCTATGTAGAATTAATTTAATTTACGGTATGAATATTTAGAACCTATTTTAATGAGTAAAAGAAATTGAAGCAGAAAAAAAAGGTTATATTGGACAGAGGTGCTAATATTTTCTGATGAAAAGGTCGATCATCTTTAAATATAACTAAAAAAGAAGCCATATCTCTCTGCTGAATTTCACTTCCATCTATAAAAATATAAATTAAGGTAATTTTTAATATTCTTCCTTGATATTGATATCAAAGTAATCGTCATAATAAACTTGAAGAATTGCAGGCGATAGCTGGTTAGAATTATATTTTCGCTATATTAATGCTCTTCTGGTTTATTTTAATAACATATTGAAATATAAATGTGCATCGTTAAATTTTGTCTTTGTATCATTTTAATATAAGTTGCAAATTAATTATTCTAGTTGCTGAATTACTTTTTACAGTTAGACTTCTCGGTAACTGTTCTCTATATCCCCTACTTCTGTAAGAAGAATTACTCTTTTACCTAAACTCGAGTTATTGTTCTATGCTTATTGTACAAATTAAAATAGGCCATATATATATATATATATAACTTATATATATATATATATATATATATATATATATATATCTGTTGTGTGTGTGTTTTGTCTTTACATTATATATTTTTTATTGTTTTTGTTCTCTATTGCTCAAGTATATTTCATAACATTTGCAAACCTTTTTGAATAAGTTTGTTAAAATAAGGACTGCAATTTTGGCTACGATATTACTTTAGACATTCGAAACTTTATAAATGATGAGCTCCCTCGGAAAGTAGAGTAGCTATCAATTTCTAGAAAGATGATTTCAAATGATTAAAATCAGTGCGATAAAACAGTAGCTGACATACGGGTATAGAAGTTAAACTCGTATATATCCATCCATAGCTGTGGTCTCGTGGTAGCCTGCTGCCTTGTCACGCAGCGGGCCCGGGTTCGATTCCCGGTCGGGACAGGTTCCCGGGTGAGGTTTTTCGGAGTTTTTCCTCACCGTAAGACAAATGTCCGGAAGCTTAGGGCCCAACGGTCCCGAAAATCATCCGGCCATCATCATCATCCTTATCATTATCACCACCATCCTTTACCGGTGTTGAAAGCAACGGGAAGCTAAGGTAAAGATAAAGTGATCCCACTATAGTCCTCAGAAGGCCCTTGGGGTAGTAGGAGGTTAAGGCTCCCACTTTTTCTACCACACCTATAATTCCCTAGTAAAGCTGCAAAGCTAGCATGAAAATGCAGTGAGAGACCTGCCATCGGGCAGAATTACTATGGATATATATATAAGACTTTCAACAATAAATGTTTCTCATTTCACCTCTCGACCGGGAATTACAACAAACACCAGTAGGCCTATAGATGCTTACTGAATCTGAGATAAACACCATATCGCCTAAGGTAAAATGAGTGCAAACTTATTTCGTGTTTAATTCTACTCGTGTAGCAATTTAAGTTACGTGCTATTCTACTATGAATGCGAATCATGGTATCTTAATTTATAAGAGAGGAGTAAATATCACGAATATTTGAGAATGAAGTGTTTAGAAAAAAAATTAGACCAACGGGAGGCGAACAGACATATGAATATATAGGCCAACAGCTTATGAGGTACATGTCCTTTATTTGAAACATAATATAATAACAGTTAAAATCTCGTAGATGCGATAGACAGGACATGTAGCATGAATGGGAAATGAAAGAGGGGTATAGAAATTTCTAGTAGGAAAGCCAAAATGAAAGCCCCCAGTAAATAGGAAATAATGAGATGGGAGAATAAAATTGGCCTAGAATTGAGGAAGGTAAATTATAAATGAACAATTGGAAACATTAACTAATGATAGGAATTCTTAGAATGTCCTCCCGGCCATTAACTTCCGGATCCGATAATTCCAGTTATTTAGTTGATCACATTATTGTAATGTAAGTAAATAGCATTTTCTTGGTGAATTGAACTGATGTCAAGATGTTCCTATTCTTATTTCTTTGAAAGAGAAACAATATCGCCTAACGAGTTGGTTCCGACAGTAACTGTGAGATTTATTTTTGGAGATCCCAGAATCTAATCCCGCCCGATGAACCAGTCAGATGTTTTTTTTTCCTTATTATATAAAATAAAATCAATATACTTGATACAGAAAAGTACCTGGCAAGTACATCAATAGAAACATGAAACCTACCCCATACAAGTAACGATTCTTAACCCAATATGACTTTAGATATTAAAGCATCTGTAAATGAAACAAAATAAATAATATCGCGAATTACAATTTTTCATATAAAACTTACAGCATTACATTTATACATTTCTTCTCTATAAAGTTTTATATTTAAATGAAGGTCACGGGTAAGAACCAGGTAAGTCACTATTTTCTTTAAAACATGGAAAATGTCTTTTTAGTTGTAAAACCTTCATACTTCCTTATCTTTGTGCCAAAAAACGGAGGTTAATAAACCGATGACTGCTGTATCTTTTATTGTTTTACACTTCTGAAAGGTAGTGCTTTCAGTTGTGAATTTAATGAAACATCCCAAAGCAGATCATATATAATATTTATAACATTTATAAGTCAACTCTCATTGCAATAAAACAAAAAGAAAAAATAACTCAGTGGAAAGAAATAAACACAGGAGTCAGACAAGGTACTTTTTAACATATATATGAATGCCATTGTAAAAGACTTTAGAGAAACAAAACCTGGAAGTATCACTATCAGTAGAAATTTAAAATCAGATATAATAATGTTTGCAGATGTTCTTGTTTTACTAGCAACATCTGAAGATGATTTACAATGGTCAGTACATAATTTAAATTTAAATTTGATAGCCCAGAAATATCTACCAATAAAACTAAAATAATGGCTTTTTGTGTAAAATCCCCAATACCAAATACCAAATACCAAGCAACATTTGTTTAAATAACAAAATTTTAGAGAGAGTTAATGAGTTTACTTATTTAGGATATAAACTCTCTTTTGTTGAAAATTTCGATTTATCAGAGAAAATTGTGAAATTCAACAATTCAATGGGAATCATTAATAGAGTTTTAAAACCTTCATTAGTGCAAAAATCAACTCGTACTCGTCTTTATCAAATAATGGCTCGACCAGTCCTATGTTATGGGAGTGAAGCGTGGACTATAAGGACGAGAGATGAAAGCAGACTAACAGCTTGTGAGATGAAATTTATGCGCCGAACAGCTGGCTACACCAAATGGGATCGAAAGAAAAATGTAGAAATCCTTCAAGAACTTAATGTGTCACCAATACTGGACTACATCTCCAGATATCAGCTAAACTGGAAGGAACATGTCTCAAGAATGGCTAGATCCAGGATCCCCAAGGCAATAATGAACTACTGTCCAAATGGGAAACGGTCACTTGGTCGACCTATGAAAAGATGACACGAAAACCGCTTTCTCAGGCCGTAACAGTTCTTCTAGGACTAATACCTGGCAGGATGATGATGATGACACATCAAATTTAATTTCAACAACAAAAAAGTGGCATACCTAGTTCTTTTCCAGTGCCCTTTATATATGTACAAGTAAAAAGTACATAAGATAGAAATTAGATATATTTTTATTTATTTAGAGGATATATCCATGGTCACAGGAAACAAGTTAAGTCAAAACATAGTCAGAATGATATAAACGTATTATAGTGAACCGATATAATTGGAGGGCTCTTTTGATTGTAAAAATAATGTAATATGTTCTAGTAAACAAGTAATTCACGACAGCGGCGTTTTTAGTTATTTGAGGGCGTCTGAAGTTAGAGAAATAGCTTAAGTTTATTGCATGGTCATATGTTATGTATTTGGAGGACAAGTTTTATTGCGGTCTTAGACGTTACGCAAATCCTCAAGGTTGATACGGTTAGGAGGGATGAAAGATAGGTTCATTGCTTTTAAGAAACTTCAAACTGAAAAAAAAAATAATGTAGCCTCCAAAAACATAGCAGGTAGCTAGAGAGAGTATTGACCTCGAATAGCTTGGAAATGAAATAGTCCTGTAAAAGGCCACGCCCTAAATCTAGTAGGCCTATATCGACTTGCACATGTAGCCTATAGAGGTGTGTCAAAAGATTTATTTTAGCCAATGAAAATTTTGTCAAAAGGTTTATTTTATCCAATGAAAATTTTGTATAAAAATTGTAATGGCGACGGAAAAATAAGTCAAATCCACGACTTTCTTAAATATTTAATATAAAATGTTATGTAAGTTAAAAATCAAGTGAGTGGAGCGAGTGCTCCCCGATAGTCAAAGCAAGAAGGGCGAGTGCCCTATCCGAAGAACCGATAGTCAAAGTGCGTGGAGTGAGTGTTCCCATTAAGAGGGACATATAAAAGAAGATCCGCGATAAGCATTATTAAACTTAGTCGTGGGTTTGACCGTTCCTTAGCCAATTTGTAAGGGCAAAGTGTATATTTACTATTGAGAGAAAAGATAATTAATAAAATTCTTCTGTCACGTCACCTAAAATTAGTTTGATCACTATTTGCCTTAAATAGTTCCTTATCTATCACCGGTTAGAATCATAAGTTCAGCCCGATCCTGAAGATACTCTCACTAATTCCCGGTACAAATGGCGCCCAACGTGGGGCCTGAACAGTACTGAACAAAAGATTTCTAGTGCCGTGTGATAGATGAACAGTGACCAAATTGAACGAGGAAATCAGGCGACCGCTGATCATCGACGCCAGCAACGGAGCTCCAAGATAAATAAGAGGAAAGGAGAATTAGCTGCCGATGCCAGACTACGAGGAGCAAATGCAGGAAAGAAACCGGAGGTAGAACCGATCAACAGAAGACGGCGACTCTGAAGACGTCAAAGTGCGTAAGTCAACTAAATGAATAATTAAATGAAGAAAAATAATTAATTAATCAAAGTAAAGAGAAATAAAACGTGTTTAAAATAGAGAGAGAATGAATGTCTGTTAGTGAGGATGTATATTTAATTAACCAGGGATGAATTTAGTTGGTTTTCCTATATGAAGTATAAGTTATTGGAGTAGCCTATATGATAAATAAGAATTTATTTATAGGGAATGATAAGTACATGTGTTTTTTTTCTTAACTAAAAAAAAAATAATTAAAGATAGTGAGCTCCTTGATTATATAGGAATGCAAAGAAAGTTGTACGGAATTGTAGTCTATATGTAAGAGTAGATTGAAAATTGAAAGCAGGTTAAAAAAAAAAAAAAATATGGAGGAAAACAGGGAACTTAGAACACATGCAAATGCAGGTAATGGAGATGAGAATATTTCTAAGAGTGATCTAATAAATATGCTCAGTACATTTACTAAAGAGATTAGAGGGGACCTTGAAAAATTAGAATCCAGATTTAGAGGGGACCTTGAAAAATTAGAATCCAGGATGATTAACCAATTTAAAGTAGAAACAGATGATAGGATTAAATCATTAAGATCAGAGTTCAAAGGGGAAACAAAGAAAGTCATAAATGAAATCGAAACACTTAGGAAAGAAAGAAATAGATCACTAGAAAGGATAGATAAAACAATTGATAAAACTAAGAAGAAAGTGGGGGAAAACGAGAATAAAATCGGGGAAATACAAAATACAAATATTGTCGGGGATATTATCACAGAACAAGAATCATTTAAAGATTCGTGGTTATCTGAAAATCGGGAACAAGAAAAAAGGATCGTAACTGTAGAGGACGCAGTAAATAATCATTTTGATAAAGTACCGAAAGTCATTGAGAGACAACTGAATGATAATAACGCCCTAATAAATAAGGGAATGGAAAGGTTAATTAATGAAAAGTTAGATTCCGGTGGACAAAGTAAAGAAATGAACCACGTAAGTGATTTTGTAGAAGGAAACAATGCTTCTTGTTCTGATAATATGTATGGTGAAAGTGAAGTAACTGAAGTGGCAGCGACTCCAAATATCGCTGGCAATTCGGTTGCGAAAAATGAAATTGAATTTGAATCAGAAAATGTAGAGGATGCTGAACACATTCTTAACCCCCAGGAGGCGTTAAAACCTAGCGAATTGAATGAAAATAGAGCGCACCGTAGGGTAAAACAATTGAAATATATGCAAAGAAGTAATTATAGGGTAATTAAGTCCCATGGTATGAAATTCAAAGTGGACAAGAAGGCAGAAGCCTTGTTCGAAAGAAAGTGCATTAACCAGAAAATGAGAAGGGAAGGAATTGGCGATAAGAAATACTCAAAGAAAGCTAAATACATGACCTATTCAAAGGGAAAATATAAAGTCAGTGGAATCTGTAGAAAATTAAATTACAAAGTAAATATAAGGTTGATAGGGAGAAAAGTCTTGACTGTAGGAGATAGGTACACCCCATTTAATCCAGGTGTGATTACTAAAAAAAAAAATGTGGAATGCAAGTATGGGTTGTGTGATATGTTTTGAGAATGTGTGTCAAATGATATCGTGTGATTCAGTGATTTCAGTGGGACGAATCAAACAAGTGTTTAATGAAAGAGAAATAGAATAAAATAAAAAAAATTTGCATTTTTTCGTATTTTCGTGTGCATCGAAATGTCCTTCATATTAAATGTTAAATAATATATTTCTATAAACAAACTCCAGAACCATTCAAAGCGATACAAATAAAGACTGTGAATATGGACACCACTACAATTACTGTATAAAAAATGTATGATTTATGAGTGTTATTCATTTTAAATTTTGTTCTTCAGATGTGTAAAAAAGTAAGAATTTATGTCAATACTTTTTCTTTTATAGGTATATGATTAAGGTAAGTTGCCAATAGTCGCAGGTAAAATGAAACAAAGAATTTAAAGTCGACTAGGATACACGTATCTTGTCCAAAATAAAATAAAAAAATATTACATGTGCAAGAGGTTCAATTTAGTACGGTTAATGAGCAAAGTGGACACTGAATTAAAATTAAAATTTACGTGCAAATTGTTTATTTTATTTCAGAAGGCAATATGAACCGATATAATTGGAGGGCTCTTTTGATTGTAAAAATAATGTAATATGTTCTAGTAAACAAGTAATTCACGACAGCGGCGTTTTTAGTTATTTGAGGGCGTCTGAAGTTAGAGAAATAGCTTAAGTTTATTGCATGGTCATATGTTATGTATTTGGAGGACAAGTTTTATTGCGGTCTTAGACGTTACGCAAATCCTCAAGGTTGATACGGTTAGGAGGGATGAAAGATAGGTTCATTGCTTTTAAGAAACTTCAAACTGAAAAAAAAATAATGTAGCCTCCAAAAACATAGCAGGTAGCTAGAGAGAGTATTGACCTCGAATAGCTTGGAAATGAAATAGTCCTGTAAAAGGCCACGCCCTAAATCTAGTAGGCCTATATCGACTTGCACATGTAGCCTATAGAGGTGTGTCAAAAGATTTATTTTAGCCAATGAAAATTTTGTCAAAAGGTTTATTTTATCCAATGAAAATTTTGTATAAAAATTGTAATGGCGACGGAAAAATAAGTCAAATCCACGACTTTCTTAAATATTTAATATAAAATGTTATGTAAGTTAAAAATCAAGTGAGTGGAGCGAGTGCTCCCCGATAGTCAAAGCAAGAAGGGCGAGTGCCCTATCCGAAGAACCGATAGTCAAAGTGCGTGGAGTGAGTGTTCCCATTAAGAGGGACATATAAAAGAAGATCCGCGATAAGCATTATTAAACTTAGTCGTGGGTTTGACCGTTCCTTAGCCAATTTGTAAGGGCAAAGTGTATATTTACTATTGAGAGAAAAGATAATTAATAAAATTCTTCTGTCACGTCACCTAAAATTAGTTTGATCACTATTTGCCTTAAATAGTTCCTTATCTATCACCGGTTAGAATCATAAGTTCAGCCCGATCCTGAAGATACTCTCACTAATTCCCGGTACAATAGCCATCTCTCAGTGAATAAGTGGCAATCCAGGACTCTAATAGTTTCCGAGTATAAAAGTGTGAATTTCGTAACATCTCGCAAGAATAGTGCATGTTATGGTAATAAACAAAGTGCTTTTCTGAAAATCACCGATTTTATACATAACTAATTCTCTGAGACGGCTGCAGTATATAATACACAACACAATTGTTTATTTTATAAAATTTCAGAATGTGGCAATTGTTTTGTTTAGTCTGTAAATAACATAACATGTATAGGTAAGAACTTTTTTTTTTCATATCTAGAATTAAAATGTTTCCCCTTGTGAATCTAAGATATAAAAATAGTCAAATAAAACACTACACACACACACACACACACACACACACACGCGCGTGCGCGCGCACGCTCCACGATGTAAATATATCGACATTATTTATTACGTTTTTACAAAATTTTCATATAATCCATGACATTATTTATTTTGAAAACACACTCACTCGTAAGTACATTCTGAAACCTATAAACACATACACAAGCAGCAATTTTTTTTTCTCTCTCTCTCTTTCTCTTTCCATTTCTCTCATTCTCTATTTACCCATATCTTCCTCTTTTTTTTTTCTCTCTCTCTCTCTCTCTCTCTCTCTCTCTCTCTCTCTCTCTCTCTTTTTTTTTTTCTCAAGATTAAATAAACTGATATTTGGTGAGGGGGTTACATTGTTTTTTATTTCTTATACTTTAAATCTGAATTGTGCCAACGTATTAAATAAGTATATTCTGAAACCTATAAACACATACACAAGTAACCAATTTTATCTCTCTCTCTCTCTCTCTCTCTCTCTCTCTCTCTCTCTCTCTCTCTCTCTCTCTCTCATTCTATATTTACCCATATCTCTCTCAAGATTGAATGCATGTGTATGCGTGTATGCCTATCTCTGTTCTATGTATACGTACATATCATATAGGCCTACACACCTATTTGAAACTCACTCTTAAAAATGTATTCTCTCCTCATCTCCCTTTCTCTCTATAGGCCTATATCTCTCTCGCGCAAGCGCACACGCATGAAGTTTCGAATAGGTTTAGAAAGTGAACATTTGAATTTTATACAGTTGTTTAATTTGAGACCTTTAATAAATTCTTATAATAATTATCTTACTGGCACTTTCGAACCCGCAGGTTCATGTCAGCGCGGACATAAGCTCTCCATACATACTTCTACTAAGCTAATGTTATCAATCTTCCCCTGCATAATTCACCCCCTCAAATCTTGGGTAATATTCTCCCACCTCATTCTTGGCCTACCTATTAAAAATATAATTCATAAGCAGTAAGGGAAGTGCAATACATTATGTAACTTAAATGTATTATAAGTAATGCCAAGAGTGATTTCCAATTTATCAAGAGAATTTGGAAATCAAGAGTGGCATTTGTTAGGACTATTTAACGAATAAAATTAAACTGTTTACTCACAAATCATTATTTAAATACAGTTATTTAAAAATATTTATATATTTAATGTAAACGGCGATGTTTGAAAACAAATGAGAAACGTTTATGTGTTTTATTTGTTCATCACTGCAACCAGATCATATTATTTATTTCCAAATAGAATCGCAATATTGTAAGAATGCACCATAGTGGAGAAAAATGAAACACATCAAACTGTTTATAACCAACATTATAGGTTATTAATTAATGTCTTATGTCTTATGATGTAGGCCTAAATATGTAAATTATATTTTTTCTGGAATATTAATACCTGGGAAATAATACGTATCAGAAAATGTAATCAGTAGTTTATTTTTACTTACTTACTTTCTCACTGGCACTATCGAACCCGTAGGTTCATGACCGCACGGACATAAGCTCTCCATACATCCCTATCCTGAGCTAATGCTTTCCAATCATTCCCTGTATAATCTACTTCCCTCAAATCATAGTTAATGTTATTCTCCCACCTCATTCTTGGTCTACCAACTGGGCGTTTTCCCCTCTGGCTTTCCTACAAAAAGCTTCCATGCAAGTCTTTCATTCCCCATACGTGCTACATTTCCTGCCCATCGCAGTCTACGAGACTTAACTGTTCTTATTATATCTGGCTTCTTATAAAGACCATGTAGCTCATTGTTATGTAGTCTTCTCCATTCACCTGTATGTTCATCTCTCTTTGGTCCAAAAAATTTCCTAAGTACTTTATTGTGGTATAATTGTTTACTACAATTTTTCTATTATATCTCGAAAGCGCTATCTGGTTGCATTCGTGCACTATATAAATACAATCTGGTAGCCACATGCATTCTAGGATTCTTACACCGTAATATATAATTTGCTGTATTCAACGTATTTCTTAGAGAGTCAGTCACTGCAAAATAATGCTATGACCTGTTCGGAATATTAAAAAGGATGAGCTTTGTTTAATATGATAAACTAAAGTTATAAATATTGGAGTGAAACACGACTATGATTGGTTGTAAAACGAAATTCATTGAAACGTGATTCGTCATTGATTCCCATTTGGGACATGAGTTAAATAGTCCACATAAATTTCTGATTATCCATAACTTAACAATAGCTATATTGCACATAGAATCCTGAATTCCATCGAAATGTCCAGATATTATATAACTTGCTGAAAATGTATGGAAAGTTTTATTTTAACAGTTCACCGATTTTGGAAACATACATCATCCGAGAGATTAATTTCATCAACATCTAAATACGTACCGTTATATGAGATGGAATTTACTTGTATTTTGGTTGCTCAGGTACTGAAATTATCCTTCCATTCGTAATGAGGACAATTTAATTTGCAACCCTACCACTGCAAACGTGTGAAATGAGATTTATAATAGTATTATAAAGTTAGCAGTAACTAAAGCACGTTTAGCCCTATCTTGTTAGGGAATCCCTGCCTCCATACACAAAGCTAGTAATCTGTTGCTTCAAAGTGACAGCAAAATTGATAGGAGGTTGCATGAAAAATTAAGATACTTTACACCGGCCAAACGGGGTTAACTTCCAAAAAAAAAAAAAGGTTCGTGTAACACATGTACTGTTGTTGTTGTTATTATTATTATTATTATTATTATTGTTATATGTAACTATTATTATTATTATTATTATTATTATTATTATTATTATTATTATTATTATTATTATTATTATACTTAAATAAATCATTTTTTGATTATTTGGAAATAAATTTGAAGGGACTGCTTGTGAATATATTTAATTTTTTGCGTTTTACAATATTATTCGTATTTTTAAATTACTGTTAATCTAAACTTCATATGGTATCTGTTTCAGACATACTAACAGAAATTGCGTGTATAGACATCAGTTGGGTAGTTATACATTGTACATGCCTTGTATACTCATATATAACAAAAAAACGCTGTATAAGTACTGGATTGCAATAATATCCTTATATGAAATACGTCATAATACTTGTAATTGTTGACAAATATTCTTCTATGACAGTTTTGTATAATGAAAAGCATTTAAAGTAGTAATAAAATCTGTAATGCTTTAGTTTATTATTATTATTATTATTATTATTATTATTATTATTATTATTATTATTATTATTATTATTATTAGTTATACCTTAAAATATCCATCAAATAGTCGTAATGATTTCCCTTTGCCAGACGTTTAAGAAAATGTTAATTTATTGTCACGAAATAAGAATCACCCTGTTCATTTTGTTACGTTACGGAAGATTTATACAATTAATTACACGCGAATAGCGGTTCCCATGTTACGTTATACACCTCTTGCATGTACACTTTTGTTAGCAAGAACATTGAACTGAGATGTGTGTTAACCTTGTATAAAAGTTATACGCAGATTATAAAAGTTATACGCGGATTTTGGTAAGAAGTTATATCTACAGTTTTCAACAGTTTTTGAATTTTAGAATTTCATAATTTTAAAATGGCAAGTACTCCTCTGTTACAACCTTAATTGTTACCTTTAAAATTATTTTGTTCTACGTGAAATGTATAATTTATATTGTTTTGTGCAGCCTTTAAAATAAAGTTTTAGTTTTAATTTTAAATATTATTAACATGATTGTTATAGATATTACTCTTATTGGCGAAGTTTTAATCAAGTATTTAATGTAATGATGATTATATGACCTCGGTGGTCTAGGAATTATGTTCTTTATCTCTGGTCGGAGGGTCACAAGTTCAAACCTGGCCGGGGTCAATGGATTTTTTGTGATGGAAAAATCCAAGGGACAAGTCTAGAATCTGAAAGTTTTCGAGCTAGTAAAATAACCTCAAACCTAAATAAGAGCATATGAGCAAAATTTAGAGGGCCTTTCCATCCAATAACACCTTAGTTGCTACTAGATGTATTTTTAAGGCGATGAGCTAACCACTTGTCGCTCGGTAATATCTGTAGGAAAATAAGCTTACTAAAGAGGCTTTTTTAAGCAACTCCCGCAATGGAGTACCATTGACCCTACATGAGGATATATGGGTACAGACATTGTTATTATTGTGTTTGTTGTATTCTGATGTTATATATTTGTCCTGATGAATTGAAGAAATGGCCACATGGGCTTTACTCCATCAGGCTAATTAAATAGTTTTGCGACTTGTCGCGAAGTCACAAAATCAGAATCGTCTTAATTTGGCTTTCATCATCAGCAGCAGCATCAATGATAAGATCTTAAGGTCTATTCCGATCTCATGTTAGAATTGGTCTGTCCACCTTTTCCTAGGTATTCCTACATTTATTCGTCCTAGTGGTCTGTAATGAAGAATCTGTTTCCAGATTCTTTATTATCCATTCTATTTATGTGGTCCATCCATTCGTTTCTATATTGTGAAATCTTATTTAATAGCTTGAATATATTTAGTTCTCTTCGTATATCTTAATTTCGTTTCCTATCTCTTATTGAACAGCTATCCACACTCGTCAAAAACATAATTTGTGAAGTTCCTATTGGCTTTCATGACGACCATAATCTGATCCCAGGCTGGTTACATATACATCGAATTTTACCGTACGGATAATCGTGTCTGTAAGCATCAGACGTAAGCTAAAATTCGAACGATATATTCCATATGATAAAATCTGATCTGTGCAACTAGCATTAGGTTATTGAGTATTAGGCCTACAAGGTATAGTAGTGTTAAAGTGTCCCTGGATTAAATTTTGGTGATGTTTTATATTTTAATCCTTGAATATTTAATTGTCAGTCCACCGCTGTGGTCTCGGGGTAGCGTGCTGCCTTGTCACGCAGCGGGCCCGGGTTCGATCCCCGGTCGGGACAGTTTTTCTGGGTGAAGTTTTTATCGGGGTTTTTCCTCACCTGTAAGACAAATGTCAGGAAAACTTTTAGGCCCAAACGGTCGCTGAAATCATATGGCCATCGCAATCATCATCATTCATATTCATCTTAGGTTAAGCTTATGATTAGGGACTCTCCTGGCGCACCATTATCATCATCATCACCCATCATATCATCGGGGCAACGTAACCCCGCCTTCCAGACGCCCCAACCTCAGAAGTGGGTTACAAATACGCCATGCCAGGAGAGAAACCAGGAATATCGAAAGACAAACCTGGGGCATTTGAAAAAAAAATTGGCATCGTTAATTTTATTGTCCTACGAATCGGCGGTCATAATAATGGTTGAATTTTCTTTGTTATCTGGAATCACTATTCTTCAATACTTCTCAAATCGCGAATGGCAAGTCTTTTCTTGTGTGATGCGTTATTCTTATTATTCATTTTGAAATTCTTGCCATCGTGTTTTAAACTCACTTATTATTGTCTAATTTCTTCTGCAGCGTTTTTAGATATATAGGGGCCTACTTTATCGCTGTTTCTATCGCGATGATGGATTTTTCCTTAGGGATTGTCCTCGGGGTAGGGGCAAATTTTAAACTTTTTTCTAAGGCTAAGTGCAAGTTCTAGCTCAAAACCTGCCAGGTTGATGACTGGTCTTTCATTGTATTCTTTATCTGGGTTCATCTTCTATAAATTACTAAATTTATTTTCTTATGTGCCTTTCTTGGAAAATTCCATTCCGCTATTAAATGTTACCCGATCTGCTAAATCTGAGTTATCTAATTAGTTCCCTAATTCTAAATAAATATCTTGTTATTTTGTCCATATCTGTTATGGTGGCATGAATTGTCTCCATCACAAGAGCAAGAGTTCATAATTCGTGTGCACATTATATATGCAACCTCTGTAAATCCGATCACATAACTCAAGCATTTGAAATGTTGTCTTGTATCAGATTGGAAGACAGGCGGAAGATACATTGCCTCTGCGTCTTATTCAACACTTTGTCTACCTCATCATCCCTTTATATATATATATATATATATATATATATACTCGCTTCCATTCAATATCTTCCCATCATAACTAGAACACGTTCGAGAAAAAATTTAACTGTAGCTGTATCTCTACATCGAACATCTCATCATCCCTTGTTTCAGCAATCCGACTCTGGAATTCTCTTCCCTCATATATTTCAAGGACTACCCGACGCAAAAACAGTTAAAGAAAACTCACTAATATAACTGGTTTTTTTTTTATTATATACAACTTTCTTCATTAGAGGATTGCCTCAAGGACAAACTGATACAATTAATTTTCGAAATTGATGAATTACATTTTGCAAATACATTAAAAAAATTCAAATTGTAATTGAAGTATACATACTATAAAGTATACGTTTTGTAAAAATGGTTTCTTAAAATTTAAATTGATCCTCTAATGGCAGCGATGGCAATTTTAGAAAGATACACTCTGTCCAAATCTAAGAAATTTCAAAATTTAGCTAAGAATCCTGGTATAGTACCTCTTGCCCCGATCATCAATCCTGTGACAGTTATGCTATATATTCCTTAAACAATATAATATAATAGGCCTATCGTGTTGTAGGTATAAATCATTAGATACTCTTATTATTCATTCATATTTTACACTTTCTTTACCAAACCAAATACTTAAATTATAGGTTATTATTATTACTATTTTTATTATTATTATTATTATTATTATTATTATTATTATTATTATTATTTTAATGTTGTTTGTGCTTTCCTTGTCAACTGTATATGATGTAGCCTATAACTATTATGTAGGTATTATTAATCGAGTTGTAGATAATTCATAATAATAATAATAATAATATTTATAATTTAACACTGGTGAAGTGAAAGAGAAGATAAAATAAAATACATGTAAATAAAAAGAAGATGGACTATTCTAATAGCTGTGAGTGCATTGATCTTTATGAAACTAACACACAAATTGCTGGTACTTAATTTTTTTTTTCGGAGTTTGAGTATATTTTCGAAATTTATTTCAGATTTATACATTTTAAACAATTTTTCTCTGCCTTACCCATGTTTGACATGTCTTTTTTAATGAAGTTATTACGATTTCAAATATTGTAGCCTACTATAAAACATCAGATATTACATATTGTAGGATAAAAACGTAACCAATAATGTCATAGTTCGAATTCATATAAGAAAAAGTACTGTGTATAACATACTTACTTACTTACTTACTTACTCACTGGCACTATCGAACCCGTAGGTTCATGGCCGCGCGGACATAAGCTCTCCATACATCCCTATCCTGAGCTAATGCTTTCCAATCATTCCCTGTATAATCTACTTCCCTCAAATCATAGTTAATATTGTTCTCCCACCTCATTCTTGGTCTACCAACCGGGCGTTTTCCTTCTGGCTTTCCTACAAGAAGTTTCCATGCACGTCTTTCATTCCCCATACGCGCAACATGTCCTGCCCATCGCAGTCTACGGGACTTAACTGCTCTTATTATATCTGGCTTCCTATAAAGACCATGTAGTTCATTGTTATGTAGTCTTCTCCATTCACCTGTCTGTTCATCTCTCTTTGGTCCAAAAATTTTCCTAAGAACTTTATTCTCAAATACTCGCAATCTCCTTTCCTCCCTTAAAGTAAGAGTCCATGTTTCGCACCCATATAATATAACTGGTAGAACAATAGTTTTATATATTTTCAGCTTAACGTTTTTTGAAAGGAGTTGGGACATCAAAAGTCTCTGCAATGCATAATAGCATGCATTTCCAGAATTGAGCCTATGTTTAATTTCTTTGTGCATCTCATTCCTATTTGTGATTATTGTTCCTAGGTATTTGAATTCAGCCAATTCCTCAAAATTTCCCTCATTTGTCATTAGCTGTCCATTTCCATTATATAATGTATTTCTACGTGTGACCATATATTTAGTTTTACTGATATTTACTTCCAGTCCTAATTTCTTAGTGTTACTCAATAGTGTGTGCGTGTTGGCCTTTAGTATCTCCTCGCTATCGGCCAGTAGTACTACATCATCAGCATAAACTAACAGCTTATTAATACCATTGAGTTGTAAGCCTTCCTCATTCTCTAAAGATTTAATGGCATGCTCTAGTACAAAATTAAATAGTAGAGGAGATAGTGCATCTCCTTGCTTTAACCCATTCTGGATTTCAAAAGTGTCTGAAAACTGTTTGCCTACACGCACCCTACTCGTTGAGCCATTTAGACACATTCGTATAAGTCTAACTAACTTTTTAGGAATTCCAAACTCCAGCAGGATACTATATAACTTCTCCCTCTTAATTGAATCATATGCTTTTTTGAAGTCTACATATAGTTGATGTACACTACCATTATATTCCCATTTCTTTTCTAAAATCTGTCTTATACTAAAAATCTGATCTGTTGTAGACCTGTTTCTTCTAAATGCACATTGATGATCTCCTAGAATGTCATCAATATAGGGAGCAAGTCTGCTTACTAATATTTGTTAGAATTTTGTAAGAAGTTGAAAGTAATGAGATGCCCCTATAGTTGTTGCAATCAGTTTTATCTCCTTTCTTATAAATTGGTACGATAATTGATTCCTTCCATTCATCTGGAAGAGCTTCTTTTTCCCAAATCATACTAAGCAACCAGCGTATCTTGTCCAGCAATTTTTCTCCCCCTGATTTTATCAGTTCTGCTGGGATCTCATCTGAACCTGATGCTTTATACATCTTCAATTTTTCAATTGCCATTTCAACCTCTAATGCACTTGGCTCTGCGACTAGCATTTCTGCTGTCTGTAACTTATCCTCCTCAATGTCCTGTTCTGTATGTACATTTAAAAGCTGATTAAAATAACTTTTCCATCTATTTAATATACTCTTGGAATCTGCAATCATATCCCCATTTTCATTCCGAATTATGTTTGTTCTAGCCTGAAACCCTTTCTTCTCTATACTAATTCCCTGATATAATTCTCTAATGTTCCTATTTTTTGCATTCATTTCAAGATCATTAATCTTCTCTCTCAAATATTCCCTCTTTTTACTCTTTAGTAACTTGGTGGTTTCCCGTCTAATACTACCCAATTGCTCTAAATTTACCTGATTTGGCTCGTGTAACCATTTAATTTTTGCTAGCTTTCTTTTCTTTACAATGTCGGCACATTCCTCATCAAACCATTTCTTGTTTTGCCTCTTTTTTAAACAACCAATGCTTTCTGATGCTGACAATTTAATAGTATCTCTTATAGCCTCCCATTCCTTATTTATATCAGTTTCTTCTTCGTTTGCCACATTGTCATCTGAAGATTCCAGTACTTCAAATCTATTAGCAATTTTGATTTGGTATTCTTGCCGCATTTCATCATTTTTCAAGTTTTTTAATTCATATTTTACAGAATCATCTTTAGCGTTTGTTCCTCTCATAAGCGATAGCCGTTGTCTGATTTTCACCCTGACCAGATGATGATCTGAATTGCAGTCTGTCCCTCTAACTGATCTAACATCAATGATGCTACTGTGCCAGCGTTTATCCACTAATACATGATCTATCTGGTTCCGAGTTTCTCCATCTGGGGACGTCCAGGTGTATTTATGAATATCCTTATGCTGAAATGTTGTGCTCTTAACAAAGAGATTCTTTGATGTGGCAAATGTGACTAATCTAACCCCGTTGTCGTTACTATCTTCATGAAGACTGAATTTGCCTATTGTTGGTTTGAATATATCTTCCCGCCCCACTTTTGCATTAAAATCTCCTAAGACAATTTTCATATGATATCGTGAAAGGCTATCAAATAAGCATTCTAATTCTTCATAGAACTCATCCTTGATCTTGTCATCTTTATCTTCTGTGGGGGCATGTACATTTACAATTATAAAATCATGTCGTTTACCCTTTAGAATTATGTATGATATCCTATCACTAACAAACTTAATATCTCGGATAGCGGATAGGATCCTCCTTCTGACTAAAAAACCCGTTCCAAATGCAGGTCTTTCTGCACCCCCATAGTATAATGAAAAGCTTCCTGATTCCTGACTACCTTCTCCTGGCCACCTAACTTCCTGTAAAGCGACTATATCCAAGGGCGATTTATCCAATTCCCGTGTTAATATCTCTAGTGCCCCGCTATTGTATAAAGTCCTAACATTCCATGTTCCTAGGAACATGTCCCTGTGTTTGAGCCTTTGGCATGGGTTCCCTGAGGTAGTCCCCGCCCGGAGAACCGAATGGGGGACTATTTGACCTCCGGAAAATTTTACCCCAGTAGAACCCATGTCCGCATTTCTTGACGGTTGTATTTTTACGGTGAAAGATCGTCACTCTTTCGACCAAGGTACTTATTTCGTCTGGCTTATCACCTTCGACCAGTCCGGCATGGGTAACCCTATCGGCAGCAATGCTACCGCCGGCATAGCTCTCAGGATCATTTAAGCACACAAGCCACTCCACCACGACAAGGTAAAGATACCATGGAGGGACTGTGTATAACATAGAAAACAATATTTTTCATACATATGCATAATTGTTTTTCTATAACAGGGACTACAGAGCTACAGGGAGAATTTCTGTTATGATATAACAATAGCTTCAAGGAATATGATTTTGTTCAGTCCGGAATAAACTAAGTTTTGTTTATTTTCCATGTTTGCAACCCAAACACACACACACGTACATATAAATATATACAAGGTGAATCCAAACTCTACCGATGAACTATGACAAGTTGTTCAGGGATGTTTTCAAGTATTTTCATAGAAGGAATTCATGGTCTCTAGTGGTTCATTATGGAATAATTTGTTTTTGTTTCGAACTCGACCACCTTTTATCTGTTACTCGGGGTATGAATATTTCCAAATAACACACATTTGTCTGCTGTAGTACAGCAGTTCAAGCAAAGATTGGATTGGTCCTGGTGGTCCTGTCCATGGCCAGCTCGGTCACTAGATATTTTTCTTCTGAGGCCACATGAAGATCTTGGTGTATGTATTTCCTGTCGAAATATCTATGAACCTGGTTGCTAGAGTGGCGACAGCCACTGGCGATGCTCCTAAATCTACTGGGACGGTCTATGAGGTGTCGGTATGAAGTTTATCCTGATTATGACGGTGGACATTTTGAACAATTAATTTAAACACTATAATTTATAAATAATAGTATTCAGAGTATATAGATACAAAATTGGTTGAATTATAAACAACGAAAACAATGAAATTACTCCGTAATGAATCACCGGAGACTATGGGTCCCCTATATAAAATACTCAGAAAAATTTCTGAACAACTTCTGAAATGTTGTCGGTAAATTTCGATTCACACTGTATAGTAAGAATTAAGTAATGTAAGTTACATTTAAATGTAGGTACTTTGTGTACCGGGAATTATTTAATAATAATTTCATTAAACAATAGATTAAAATATTAAGTAATGCTATTCATTTCTACTTTATTAGTAACATAATTTGTTATAAGGAGATATACAATAATTTAATATTTATAAATATTTACTGTATTTTCATTTTTTTTATTTTGTCATATAACACGTTAATATTATAAATCATGCCATTATGAACTTTTTGCTACAATTGTAGTTGGGCATTTAGCTTGCAGTTCGGAGAATTTTTTTTTTTCCTACGAAACAAAACTACCGGTATTTAATTTGTTAGGCGTTTCGGTTATTTTTAACTATATAAAATTTTCTTTATTGTTCTGAAAACATTAATATCATCATAATCATCATCTTAAGGCGCGACAACTTCAAAAATGAACGTTTTGGCCTTCTCAACAATCCTCCTCCATGCCAATCTGTCTCTTGCCATATTCAAATTAGTCATTTTCATTTACTTTAGATCGTTCATTGTGTTATCCTCCCTCTGATATTCTGTCTTCCAACAGCTCTGCCTCCTATAGGTTTCTATTTACAGAGCTTCTTGACCAGTCTCTAATCATTAATAATATAGGCTACACTAACGAAATAATTCAAATTTAAAATACTTATTCCTGCATGCAATAATTTAATCAGGTACCCGGAAAGTTTATTTTGACAGATTTTTTATGCTTTTTAAACTTTTTGGGAAGTAAAACTTCAACACTTATTTTATTCTAAATGTGTTGGACAATTGGAAGATCAAAATTGAACAGGCGACAAAATCTGACGAAAGCAAATGTTTTTGTTGTTTGTTGATACCCGTGAGACTTGAAGGACCTGATAGTAGTGTTTACGTTAGAATCAGAGAGGTCCTGCTGTTGTACATGCCCCGGCAAGTAAAGCGTCTTATTTACCTTTGTAATGGAAAGAGTGGAAATAGGATCACTGGGGGATCGATAACCGATATTCGGTATATTGATGCTAGGAAGAAGAGAGTTTTTTTTTTCTTTGTCTTCAGCCTCGAGGAACACAAGATGCACGTACATTTTGTCAATAGGAAGGACAATCAACACAGGAGTTTAGTATTAGTCAGCAAAGATCTGAATAGGAATGGCGTTATTGAGACTAATTCGATACTACATTTTATGGGACATCAAAGTCCTCCTGAGTCCGACTTTGGTTGATTTATAATCTTACTATCTGTAGATTTTTATCTCCAACTTGATTATTTTTATTTGTAAAAGTTTTATAATTTTTGTTTTTGCGTAAAAAAACAAAGTGATCCCTCTAATGACATAAGAGGTCCTTTCGGCACGATATATCAGCAGGGTTGTCAGCTCTGCGTGACGGCTGCCTTTATCCCCAGAGTAAGAATTTGGTACTCATTTCTGTTAGAGGCTGAGTCGAATCCATGGTCATGGTGCCGCCAGAAGGTTTGGGACAATTTAAAAATCCTCACCCCCGGAACTCGAAATCCCGACCTTTCGACTTGTAACTTATTGCCTTAGCCAATTACGCTGCGGCGTGCTCCCAAAGAGTGTTGATTTCACTAATTACATTTCAAATTTACTAAACGTAATGAACATGCAGAGGGATTTTGGTAGCTGTACCATAAAGATAAAAGCGCACCGAGAGAAGGTGGAGGCGCATAATATATGACCTTTCGGTATTCTCTGTTTACAATTATGATTAAGACTGGAGGTTTGGACAGGAAAACATTAGATAGAGGTAGCGTCAGGTTACGAGGAAATGTCCGTCGCCGTAGCGTAGTTGGTAGAGTCCCTACCTTCCACTCCGGCGACCCGGGTTCGATTCCCGGTGGGGTAGGGGATTTTAAATCTCCACCTTGGATCTGGGTGTGTGTCCTGTCATTGTGTCTATGTGTGGAATAACAGAAAATTAACAAAAAGGTAAAAAAAAAACAAAAAAAGAAACGGTAAAACAGGAAGGGAAAGGCAGTATAAACGGAAAAGAAGGAAACGAACAATTTGAACAATAATGCTAAAAAAAAGAAAAAAAAAAGGTAGGCTACTAACTTAATACTGTTAATCTACGGGTTGTTGTCCTCTACTATTCCAAGAAGACATATGGGCAATTATAAATCGTAATCTAGTCGCCATATTTTTTTAATAACCAACTCACGTTATACATCTCGATATTTGAGCACAAATAACCATATACGCACGCTTGGAAAAGCGGTCCGTTATTACGGAGGTTAAACGAATTAACCTCTAATTGGATGTCAGCGTGATGACATCAGAATAACGTTTAACGCAGACTTCTTAATAGTGTGTGAAAACTCTATAATATATCTATATTTCGTTATATGTGGGAGATTGAAATAACTCTGTTTATGTTCTTATTTTATTTCACCTAACTATACGGTCCAGTGCCTTGATTCCGGTGTAGCGTATAACTTTGAATAACCAATTCTTCTCTCGGTTGTGAACAACTCGCTATATGTGGTTTTCGATGCAATTAACTTTATATATTCGCTGTACAAACCTTTAGATTTAATCATGATGTACGGGTGAAGGTGGTGATCTTTGCTTCAAGAGCAGGTGGACCAGGATTAAGGATTATTAGAAGAAAGTAAACATTGTCTGTTTACCTATTTGTAGTATGCAGTAAAGACTTCTCTTTAATTAACGTTTTAATGTACAGACTCGACGAAACAGGCTCTAGTGAACGGGAGAATCCCAACAGAATCTGACTTAATTTATAACAAACCCCCAGCCTGTTAATAAACTTACTTACTTACTTACTCACTGGCACTATCGAACCCGTAGGTTCATGGCCGCACGGACATAAGCTCTCCATACATCCCTATCCTGAGCTTTCCAATCATTCCCTGTATAATCTACTTCCCTCAAATCATAGTTAATGTTGTTCTCCCACCTCATTCTTGGTCTACCAACTGGGCGTTTTCCTTCTGGCTTTCCTACAAGAAGTTTCCATGCACGTCTTTCATTCCCCATACGCGCAACATGTCCTGCCCATCGCAGTCTACGGGACTTAACTGTTCTTATTATATCTGGCTTCCTATAAAGACCATGTAGTTCATTGTTATGTAGTCTTCTCCATTCACCTGTCTGTTCATCTCTCTTTGGTCCAAAAATTTTCCTAAGAACTTTATTCTCAAATACTCGTAATCTCCTTTCCTCCCTTAAAGTAAGAGTCCATGCTTCGCACCCATATAATATAACTGGTAGAATAATAGTTTTATATATTTTCAGCTTAACGTTTTTTGAAAGGAGTTGGGACATCAAAAGTCTCTGCAATGCATAATAGCATGCATTTCCAGAATTGAGCCTATGTTTAATTTCTTTGTGCATCTCATTCCTATTTGTGATTATTGTTCCTAGGTATTTGAATTGAGCCAATTCCTCAAAATTTCCCTCATTTGTCATTAGCTGTCCATTTCCATTATATAATGTATTTCTACGTGTGACCATATATTTAGTTTTACTGATATTTACTTCCAGTCCTAATTTCTTAGTGTTACTCAATAGTGTGTGCGTGTTGGCCTTTAGTATCTCCTCGCTATCGGCCAGTAGTACTACATCATCAGCATAAACTAACAGCTTATTAATACCATTCAGTTGTAAGCCTTCCTCATTCTCTAAAGATTTAATGGCATGCTCTAGTACAAAATTAAATAGTAGAGGAGATAGTGCATCTCCTTGCTTCAACCCATTCTGGATTTCAAAAGTGTCTGAAAACTGTTTTCCTACACGCACCCTACTCTTTGAGCCATTTAGACACATTCGTATAAGTCTAACTAACTTTTTAGGAATTCCGAACTCCAGCAGGATACTATATAACTTCTCCCTCTTAATTGAATCATATGCTTTTTTGAAGTCTACATATAGTTGATGTACAATACCATTATATTCCCATTTCTTTTCTAAAATCTGTCTTATACTAAATATCTGATCTGTTGTAGACCTGTTTCTTCTAAATGCACATTGATGATCTCCTAGAATGTCATCAATATAGGGAGTAAGTCTGCTTACTAATATATTTGTTAGAATTTTGTACGAAGTTGAAAGTAATGAGATGCCCCTATAGTTGTTGCAATCAGTTTTATCTCCTTTCTTATAAATTGGTACGATAATTGATTCCTTCCATTCATCTGGAAGAGCGTCTTTTTCCCAAATCATACTAAGCAACCAGCGTATCTTGTCCATCAATTTTTCTCCCCCTGATTTTATCAGTTCTGCTGGGATCTCATCTGAACCTGATGCTTTATACATCTTCAATTTTTCAATTGCCATTTCAACCTCTAATGCACTTGGCTCTGCGACTAGCATTTCTGCTGTCTGTAACTTATCCTCCTCAATGTCCTGTTCTGTATGTACATTTAATAGTTGATTAAAATAACTTTTCCATCTATTTAATATACTCTTGGAATCTGCAATCATATCCCCATTTTCATTCCGAATTATGTTTGTTCTAGCCTGAAACCCTTTCTTCTCTATACTAATTCCCTGATATAATTCTCTAATGTTCCTATTTTTTGCATTCATTTCAAGATCATTAATCTTCTCTCTCAAATATTCCCTCTTCTTACTCTTTAGTAACTTGGTGGTTTCTCGTCTAACACTACCCAATTGCTCTAAATTTACCTCATTTGGCTCGTGTAACCATTTCATTTTTGCTAGCTTTCTTTTCTTTACAATGTCGGCACATTCCTCATCAAACCATTTCTTGTTTTGCCTCTTTTTTAAACAACCAATGCTTTCTGATGCTGACAATTTAATAGTATCTCTTATAGCCTCCCATTCTTTATTTATATCAGTTTCTTCTTCGTTTGCCACATTGTCATCTGAAGATTCCAGTACTTCAAATCTATTAGCAATTTTGATTTGGTATTCTTGCCGCATTTCATCATTTTTCAAGTTTTTTAATTCATATTTTACAGAATCATCTTTAGCGTTTATTCCTCTCATAAGCGATAGCCGTTGTCTGATTTTCACCTTGACCAGATGATGATCTGAATTGCAGTCTGTCCCTCTAACTGATCTAATATCAATGATGCTACTGTGCCAGCGTTTATCCACTAATACATGATCTATCTGGTTCCGAGTTTCTCCATCTGGGGACGTCCAGGTGTATTTATGAATATCCTTATGCTGAAATGTTGTGCTCTTAACAATGAGATTCTTTGATGTGGCAAATGTGACTAATCTAACCCCGTTGTCGTTACTATCTAGCCTGTTAATAAAGCATTATTTATTTTCTTATATCTATTTGTTTGCTGAAATAACTCTTTTTTTTTCATTTATTTTATTATAGTAGATGTTTGTTGCTTACATTTTATTTAACGACGCTCTATAACATATCATATTGTCGTGATTAAAAGTTGGGCATGAAAATAACGACAGATTTTTCTCAGCAGCCTCTTTTTAGACTTAAGGTTAACCGCATGGAAAAAGATCTTTCGGACGGCCAAGGACACGATGGACTTGAGACCGGAACAGGTCGCATTGACCCTATCCTGGAAAGGAAGAAGGAGAAGAAGAAGGAGGAGGTTATTGAATGCATTGTTAATATTATGGTCCACCGCTGTGGTCTCGGGTTACCGTCGCTGCCTTGTACGCAGCGGGCCCGGGTTGATCCCCGGCCAGGACAAGTTTCTTGGGTGATTATTTTTTCTTAGTTTTTCCTCACCTGTAAGACAAATGTCAGGAAACTTTAAGCTCAAACGATCCTCGAGCATCATCAGGTCTTCATAATCATCATCATTTTCGCCACATTCAGTGTGTATGTGTTAATTGTGTATTTTGTCTTAATGTTGTGCTGTCACGGAGGAGGCATTTTTTGTTTTTGAACTGATCATTCTTCGGGGAGGCCTTCCATGTCCTTGTGTGATCTGAAAGTATAAGCGTGGTCCATAGTTTAAAATCCCTCTCCAGACAGATCGTGCCATACGTCTGGGTGGCGTGCGTCGTGTAAAATGTATTTATAAAGTGAGAGGTTAAGCTGAGATAAAAGAAAGAAAGAAAAGTAATTTCTTAGGATATATTGTTCTATTTTCGATGGAAGTCATACTCAGGATTGTGTTAACGTCTTGATGAAGTATTTTAAACGCGGGCGGATTTAAGTTGTAAATATCGGATTCAGAAGCGAACAAGATATCCACTATACAACCGGATGTTTGTAGTGAATTTAAAACTCTTTTTTATATTCGTGGGTTTTACATTCGCATTTCTCCTCAACGATTAATCGTGAGTTCTTATAAGGTATATCCGAAGGGTACGAAGAGCGAGAAGTCCTTCGGTACGGTGTACCTGACGGAAGAGGCAACTCTACATCTATTGCCTTGTAGATTGACAATCGGGCGGATGGGGTTCGTTAGTCCTGCTAGACAACCCATCTAGGAGAGACAACTCCGAAATAAAACGGGGCAGGCTGAGCTCTGGAGCTGGGTAAAGGCAATCGGCCTAGGGAGGAAACCCCGAATAATAAACCCGCCATGAAAACGGGCTAACAACCCACTTCAAAGTGTATCTTATACATTGCTCGAAAGTCCCAAGGATCAAGCCTCGGATCAAAGACTGAAACATTGGATAGAATGCACATCCAATACGTCTTCCTTCGAGGAGTGATTTTGAAAATAAAAAAGATGAAAATCCTACAAATTATGTTTAAGAAGAAGAAGAAGAAGACTAAAAGCGAGCCTATTTAAAGTTATATAAAGTATAGTGTTAATATGTCAGCAGTTGATTGCTGTGCACATAAGCCCGCATATAAACACAAAATCTGTATTTCGTATCAGAAATATCCTATAAGGTTGATTGTTTTATTTTAATATTATTGTTATTAATCCATCTCTATTCAAGTTTTTGTACAAAAACTGTTAAACATTCTGCAAACCGAACAAAATACTCTCCATAACATTGTAAAATATCAACTATTTAACATTTTCATCTCTATAATCCAACACAACTTAATGACAATATCTTACTTTTCCGGATAATGTTGTAGTAAATATTTTGAAACCGATATTATGTGATGTAGTTCAATATATACCGTATGATTGAGTGTACGCGTGCGATATATATATATATATATATATATATATATATCAATGGTCTAGTGGTCATGTATCTTCCTTTAGTCCCAAGAGTTGCGAGTTCAAACCCGGCTCGGGGTCGATGGATTTGAAGGATGGAAAAATTAGGGACAAATCAGCCGGGAGATACTTTAAGCCGTGAGTGCCGATTTTGAATACTTTCGGGCTCGTAAAAGCACCTCAAGCCTAAATCAATGTCTGCGAGTAAAATTTAACTGACCTTTCCCATACAAATAATACCTTAGTTGCCTACTAGATGTCCATTGAGGCGATATGCTGAACTCATGTCACTAACTGATATCTGTAGGAAAATAAGCTTAATTAAATTAACTTGATCAAGAAATTCCCGACAGGAGAATGCCTCTGTGAGGGAGGTAAGGGGTATATATATATATATATATATATAGGCCTAGAATTTTAATAGTGTACGCCGTAGCGTAGCGGTTAAGGCACTGAGCTACAAGCCGGAGGGTCGAGGGTTCAAGTCCCGTTGGGGTCAGGATTTTTAAACTGAACCAAACCCTCTGGCGGCACTATAGCCCTGGGGTCGACTCAGCCTCTAACTGAAATGAGTACCAGATGCTTGTTCTGGGGGTAAAGGCGGCCGTCACGCAGGGCTGACAACCCGGCTGACGTAAAGTGCCGATTGTCTAGAAAAAGTGGGAGCCTTAACCTCCTACTACCCCAAGGGCCTCCGGGCCTGTTGTGGGATCGCTTTACTTTTTAACGGCGTTTATATCAGAAGTTATTATAGTTGAGGACAAGTGTTTTATAAGGTACAAATTTGAAATTGGAATAAGAAATTAAATGGTTTTTCTCTGTTTGAAGTCGCTATTTGTTATTGCTAACCAAATTGTTCAAAATGCTTGATGATCATTGGTTCTACACTAATAGAAATTCCATGACATCCCTCAAGGAAATTCCTCAAGAATAAGCGCTCAGTAAGTGTGAAAAGACCGCCTATTCAACCCTAAGTCGAATTGGCGAATGATTAAATTATTTAAGACAGGAATATATTTAAACACGTAGTAACACTATCTATTTATGCTATAGAATATAAAAGAAATACGATTTGTTAATAAAATAACAGATATGGCCTACCCCGTGAAATAAAACACAACAAAGTTTTAACTGCATGGGCTAACATTTGATTTAGAATTTCTGACGGAGAGGACAGGCTACAAGAAGCAGTCTATCAGTTAAATAGTATATGTAAGAAATGTAATATGATCATTTCAAAATTAAAAACTAAAGTTATGGCGTTCCATGGAAAGTACCCAGTAAGAAGAAACATAGTAAAATAAGATAAAGTGTTGGAACATGTTTCACACTACCAGTATTTGGACAGCGATGTAACTTACGAAGAAGATCAATGTATAAATAAGGAAATGCAGAAATGTCAACATATCTGTGAAACAATCAGACGAACACTGAGGAACAAAGTAAGAAAGGAAACGCAGCTAAGATTTTACTCAACGATGGCAACACCAATGACGATGTATGGAAGTAAGGTCTGGGTCCTGAAGAAAAAAAGGAAAAAAGAAAGTAAAATTCAGGCAGCGGAAAAGAGATCCTATAGGCTGTGAAATGTTGTACAAGAGAAGAACATATTGGAAATGAGAATATTAGAGAGGAACTAAAAGTACAACCACTTCTTCAACAAATAGAAGAACACAGGAATAATTGGATAGAACATCTGTAAGGAATGACAGAGGATAAGATACCAAAGATGTTACTGTGTATAATCCTGGAGGACGAAGATCGATAGGAAGACCAAGAAAGCACTGGGCTGAACAGATGTGAGATTGGAACAGGCGAAGACCTAATCCGTGAAGTTGATGATGATGATGATGATGATGGACATCTGATTTAATTAACTGTCTGAAGGACAAAAGCAAATCATATCTGTAGCAGAGTTTACAAAAACACTCATGCGGGTAGGCCCTTGTCATTGTGTGGTCAAAAAAGTATATGTATTATACAAAGTTTTAAATCCCTGTCCCGACAGTTTGTGCCATTGTAAAGTCCTAGTGGTGCGTGGGCATGTAAAAAATACCTGTTAGGTAAGAGGTAAACAATGTTAATGGAATGGGTTTACAAAAATAATTTTTATTTGAAGTTTGGGAATAGGATAAATCCATGACATCCCTGTTGGGGATATCTTGTAAACAAACCATGGTGTTTGACAGGATTTAGAGTTCATTTCTCAACCCCAATGTGAATTCACATTCCAATGGCCAGATAAAATAAATAAGAATGGGAGTCAGAGAAGGAAAGAATGACTCCATAACTTTCCTATATTAGATTTAATCCATACGCTTTGGTATTCTTTTCGTACGCTCGACAGAGTCAATACCATATCCATAGATCAATAGAGGAAAACGCTGAGGGGTGGAATTCTATACATTATTGAATAACATTGAATTGCTTGGGATTTGAAAACCGTTATTACACAATTTCATTTACTTTATAAATTATAAGTTGCTATGATATTGAGCTTTCGTTTAATTTTACTGCAGGATTTGAATGACTTTATTAAGTGCACTAGCTGATTCAAGTGTAATGATGTCCTGACACATGGAACTAGCAATACTGTTCCAGGTCAACGTGATTTTAATCTTCTATATTCTTTTATATTTTAACTAAGTAATTCTTTCGAACGAGAGGTTCTAGTTCGGTCGGTTATGAGCTATATATACTTCCCCATCCTGAGCTAACAACTAACTAACTCACTGGCACTATCGAACCCGTAGGTTCATGGCCGCGCGGACATCCACACTTCCCTATCCTGAGCTAATGGTTACCAATTATCCCCTGTATAATCTACTTCCACGTTCACCGCTGTGGTCTCGAGATAGCGTGCTGCCTTGTCACGCAGCGGGCTCGGGTTCGATCCCCGGTCGGGCAGTTTTTCTGGGTGAGGTTTTTATCCGGGTTTTTCCTCGCCTTAAGACAAATGTCAGGAAAACTTTAAGGCCCAAACGGTCTCCGAAATCATATGGCCATCATCATCATCCTTATTATCATCAGCATCATCATTCACCGGCGTGGAAAGCAACGGGAAGCTACCACAGCTACAATTCCCTAGTAAAGCTGCAAGCATAGCATGAAAATGCTATGATTGCAATGAAGGACCTGCCTTCGGGCAGAATTACTATGGATGGAATCTACTTCCCTCAAATCATGAGTGTTATTCTCACACCTTATTATTGGTATACCAATTGGGCGTTTTACTTCTGGTTTTCCTACAAGAAGCTTCCATGCGCCTCTTTTACATTAATTCCGTGTATAATCCACCACCCTGAAGCCATGGTTAATGCTATTCACCCGCCTTGCTCTAGGCTTGTATACTGGGTAATTTTCGTCTGGCTTTCCTGAAATACGTTTAGACAATTCTATGTCACTGTATCACTTTAGAATAATCTCAGATAGATTATTCTATCGAAGAACAAGTGACTGCTAGTGTCATGTTGGCCAATATGATAATACGTTCCCACTAAAACTAATTTGCAACATGTTTAGTCACATATACGGGAATCCTATCCTAGGAGTCCACCTACATTACCAAGTTAGGGTGAGAAAATGGGAAATTTATGTTAGTTTTGGCCAGTTAGGGTGAGAAAATGGGAGAGTTAGTACACCAGCCAGATTAATTTAACGTTCACTTATATGTTAGTAGGCTTTTTGTGATAAGTTGGCTACACTGTTTAAGCAATGATTATTACGTATTTTACATTGCATGTTTGGTAATTTTAAGTTACTTTGGTCTCAACTTCTGACTTCATTTTGGAGGCACCTTTCACATTTTTTGGAAAAAAATTAACATGTATATATATAATCAGGTAATTATTCACATACTGCAACAATAAATTGTGTTTTCTTTTTTTTTTCTTTGAATTTATATAGGTGACATGGTGGTATAGAACCCCGAAGTTTATGTGCCTGTCTTTCAATCCACATTCATGTTCCATGTTTTAATCATTACAGACTACGAGACTTAACTGTTCTTATAGCATCCGATAGATCATGAAGCTCATTGTTAGGCCTTCACATTTTTTTTATTCACCTGTATGTTTTCTCTCTTTGGTCCAATTTGTTTTCCCCTAAGCACTTAATTCTCAAATACTTGTAATCTTTTCTCTTTCTTAAGGTAAAAGACCATGTTTCGTATTAATTAAACTGGAAGAATAGCTGTTTTGCATAATTTTAGTGTATTTATTTTTAGAGAATTTGGGATGAGAAGAGTCCCTATAATGCATAATGGCATGCGTTTCCAGAGCTGAGTTTGTTTAATTCTTTTCTGCACTTCTTTCCTATTTGTAATTATTGTTCTGCCATTTCTTCAAAATTTATTACATTTGTTAAGTGTCCATTACCATTTCACTTAAACAAGTTAAGGTTAGTGTTTTAAGTTACGTTCCTATTTCAACTTTTGGTTTAAAATCGACAAAGGTAGTTCTAATTGTGATCTAAATGTAATTATGTTTCGTTGGCAAGTATAAATATTAGAACAATAATAAAATATTTTTGCACGTATCTAATGTTCAGGTGACTTCATTGTTAACGTTGCTTGTGCTTCTCCTCCTGATAAATTATTTTCAAAAATTAATTTCAATATTAATTTTAAATTTAAAATCACAACCTAAAAACCGAATTTTGCTGAAATGTTCATCTTGATTATGAATTAGTCCAATTTAATGGAATGGCAAATCAGTGTCAACTATTAATTGTTAATCATTATTCAGTTTAAAACAATCTACGATATATGTTCTGTAGACTGAATAAGCCAATCAGAAATATCATAGGTTAAATTCGCCTGTTTTAACCTACTCCAGCCTATTTAATAGATTCTGGAAGGCAAGAAGAAAAAGAATGAACATCTAACTTCTATTATCTTATTGTCTTTTATATTATTTTTTTTATATTTATTTACTTACTTACTTATTCACTGGCACTATCGATCCCGTAGGTTTCATCACCTCGCGGACATAAGCTCCCCATACATCCCTATCCTGAGCTAATGCTTTCCAATCATTCCCTGTATAATCAACTTCCCTCAAATCATAGTTTATGTTACTCTCCCACCTCATTCTTGGTCTACCGACTGGGCGTTTTCCCTCTGGTTTTCCTACAAGAAGCTTCCATGCACGTCTTTCATTCCCCATACGTGCCACATGTCCTGCCCATCGCAGTCTACGAGACGTAACTGTTCTTATTATATTTGGCTTCCTATAAAGACCAAGTAGTTCATCGTTATGCAGTCTTCTCCATTCACTTGTCTGTACATCTCTCTTTGGTCCAAACATTTTCCTAAGAACTTTATTCTCAAATACTCGTAATCTCGTTTCCTCCCTTAAACTAAGACTCAATGTTTCGCATCCATATAATATCCATCCATCCATAGTAATTCTGCCCGAGGGTAGGTCTTTCACTGCAATCATAGCATTTTCATGCTATGCTTTGCAGCTTTAGTAGGGAATTGTAGGTGAGGTAGCATCACGTTGCTTTCCACACCGATGAAGGATGATGATGATAATGATAAGGATGATGATGGCCAATTGATTTCGGGGACCGTTTGGCCGTTAAAATGTTCCTGACATTTGTCTTACAGGTGAGGAAAAACCCCGATAAAAACCTCACCCAGAAAAACTGTCCTGACCGGGGATTGAACACGGGCCCGCTGCGTGACAAAGCAGCACGCTACCTCGAGACCACAGCGGTGGATCCATATAGGCCTAATATAACTGGTAGAATAATAGTTTTATATATTTTCAGTTTATCGTTTTTTGAAAGGAGTTGGGACATCAAATGTCTCCGTAATGCATAATAGCACGCATTTCCTGAATTGAGCCTATGTTTAATTTCTTTGTGCATCCCATTCCTATTTGTGATTATTGTTCCTAGGTATTTGAACTCAGCTACTTCCTCAAAATTTCCCTCATTTGTCATTAGCTGTCCATTTCTATCATATAATGTATTTCTATGTGTGATCATATATTTAGTTTTATTGATATTTACTTCCAGTTCTAATTTCTTAGTGTTACTCAATAGTGTGTGCGTGTTGTCCATTAGTATCTCCTCGCTATCACCCAATAGTACTACATCATCATCATAAACTAACAGCTTATTAATACCATTGAGTATTTGATATTTGTAATTCCTCGTGTCATTTATACTAATAACTTTGCCAATGGCACTTCATATTATTATTATATGAGTCAATTAAATAGAAATATTTCTGACTAAACCTGAATTTGAATCCAGGATCTCTAGCTTTGCGCACTGGAACTCTTCGTTTGAGCTACCAAGGTGTCCATTAACAGGCACAATGTTTTCTAAATTTAAACCCCTTGTATCCATTATTGTTGCTTTTACTAAAAAAATATAATGATGGGATTTTATTCTGTACAATATCAGCAAAATACGAGTGTAATATTGAGAGCAATGCTCTCAGGCAAGCTATTCGCATGCAGCAGTTAACACAGCTAAATATAAAAAATTCTCCCCGAACCGATATTTGAACCCAGGATCTCCACCTTTGGACACTCTAACTTTGAGCAACCCATGCATCCGTTTTCCATTTAGTGTTACTAACTATTGCATGCTGTCTCAGTAAACGCGCCGTTGTCCCGACTCGGATCCCAGGTTCCAGCGGAATATTGGTGTTGGGCCATACCGGAATTTTGTAGTGTTCCTCGGGGTTTTTCAGTTTTCCAAATTTCATCCCATCAACACTCCCCATTTCCCCTTCCCTTTCTTTTAATTTAATGTCTCATTCATTCATCTCATATCACCCTTCACCTTATCACATATTAAGGAAAAATAGTTTGGTTGATAATCCACACGCGTTCAAAATATGTGATTGCTGAGGTCTAATAGGGCCCACCAAGGTTATGCCTCATGGCTCCGTGCCAGAGCAATAAAAAAAATCCGCGGTGCTCGGGTAGTCTATTCTCCCAGTCTAAATAATGAAATACATTTACATTGCGCACGGGCCTGCTTGGCCGTACGTGCATTATTTTTCCATGAATAAAAAATAAAACTAATAATATAAACAAATACCTACAAATACACCTGTATCAAAAAACAATAACAGGCTACATATAAGTAAAATCTATGTCTACACTAAATCACAATAATACATATCTACATTCATCCACATTCCGTACATTAATATTAAAAAAAATGCTAGAAAACAAATTAGAAAAAAAACACACACACACATACATCCACACACCCCCACACATATACACACCGCACGCTCATACCCCCTCCCCCCGGCCCTGCAGACATTAAATGCACTATCAGACTATTCAACTTATCCGACCTACTTATTATATAACATGATTAAAGAAAGAACTAAAGAAGAACTATTGCATGCGGATTGCTTACCCGAGAAAATAAATTTCAATATTAAATTTTTTAGATAGATAAGTAAATAATTTCTGTGTTGGCTTTTATCTTTCATTCTTTAATTATTGTGTCTTTTATTTTGCTATTATTTAAATGCATTAGCTTTAATAAAACACCAAAAAAAGGTTTTCAATAAATTACTTTTCCTTTATTGGTTTATCTAATAATAATTCAAAATATTGATATTAATTACAATACAGCCTATTAACAAAACAGTCGGCCGTGGTGGGCTAATGGTTTTGTTTCTTGGCTCTAGTTCCGAGGTTCGATAGATTTTTAGGATGGAAAAATCCGAGGGACGAATTCACCAGGTGAGGCTTTAAGCCGTGTGTCCTGTATCTGACGATTTTCAGGCTCGTAAAAGAACCACAAGCCTGAATAAAGAGACCTCTGTGTAAAATGTACCGATAAATATCTAAATAATACCTTAGTTGCCTAATAGATGTCACACTGAGGCGATGTACATACAACATATCACTCGTTGACATCTGTAGGTAAATACGCGTAATTAAATTAACTTGGTAAAAACACTTCCAGTAGGGAGCAACCTAATCCCTACACGGGAAGTTCGATATATATATATATATATATATATATATATATATATATATATATATATATTTCAATTCCTTCTGGCTTTTTTCGTGTTGAGACTTGAAAGTAGTTTTGAAGTTCCTTAGGACAGGTTACTGGCCTGACGCTAAGTAGTCCAGTGGTAGGGCTGCTACCTTTTAGTCTCTGGACAGACATTAGGATACCGCATTTACTCAGTACCTGATGGAACGGTTATACCGCCGTGACTCGGCTAATGAAACTTTAGGAAAAGTAAATATACAACAAAGAAGAAATAGAACTCTAAAAATCTGGGATGATCAAATAAAACAATTGATTGAAGAAAAAAATGCAGCTTATAAAAAATATTTGAACACAAAGACAGTAGAAAATGAAATAGAATTCAAACGCTGTAGAGCTATTGTTAAGAGGGAAATAAGAAAGAGACATAGGAAAACATGGTTAAATTTTGTTATACATTTAGAATCAGATTTGCATAAGCTCCAACCTAATGCCTTCAAAAATATTAAAACATTTGAATAAAGATATTAAAGAATCTACCAAAATTAATTGCGGAGTAACAAAAGAAGATTTTTTCAATTATTATAAAAGTCTTTGGACTGACAATAGCTATGAAGATACAATTTTCCGAAATAATAATGAGACAGATTCCATAATATCATTGGAAGAATTGAACAATAGTTTAAAGAAATTAAAAAATGGGAAGGCAACTGGCACAGATGGCTTGAATTCTGAATTGTACAAATATGCAGGCAAACAGTTCCATGAAAGACTGTTGTCCTTCTTTAATAATGTATTCAAAAATGCAGATATACCACAAGAATGGAAGACAAGCATTGTTATACCCCTGTTCAAGAAAGGAGACAAGAGAAAAATGGACAACTATAGGGGAATCAGTTTGTTAAACACATGCTACAAAATTTATGCAGACATTTTAAATGGAAAATTGAAAAGTTTCAGTGAACAATTCCTTATGGAATGTCAAAATGGATTTAGGAAAGGACGATCTTGTATTGATTCAGCATTTTCTGTTAAACTATTGCTTGAAAAAAGAAGAGAATTCAACTTAGAAACACATTTTGCTTTCATAGATTTTGAAAAAGCATTCGGCACAGTCAAGAGATCAAAACTCTTAAATATATTGGAAGACAGAAATATACCAAATTTACTTCGTCAGAATATACAAAATATTTACAAAGACAACACCATAAAGATTAAATTAAATAACAGATTTTCTGAAGAAGGAATTATAAATCGTGGTGTGAGACAAGGCTGCCCCCTATCCCCAACACTTTTTGCAATTTATATCAATGAAGTAATATGTTGCTGGAACAAAACATATAAATTTGGAATAAGAATATCAGAAAATAGAAAATTAAACACCATATTGTTTGCAGATGATCAAATAATAATAGCAAATTCCGAAGATAATCTACAGAAAGGTCTGTATGAACTTAACAAAATTACAGAAGAATATGGATTAAAGATATCTACAGAAAAAACAAAAATTATGGCATTTCAAGGTGTAGATCCTGTCAGAAGTAAAATTGTACTGGACAATACAATTTTGGAGCAGGTGAATAATTTTACATATCTAGGATGCAATATCTCATATGAAGAAGAAAAGGATGTAAATGCAAAAATATCTAAATTTTTAAGAATTTTAGGGTTAATAAATTCTATCTTCAAGCCACAGTTAGTCCAAAAGCATTCAAGACTGAAAGTGTATAAAACACTGGCTCTTCCAACTCTTTTGTATGGTAGCGAAGTATGGACGTTGAAACAGAAGGATATACAGAGACTTAGATCTGCTGAAATGAGATATCTTCGGAGGACTGCAGGATACACACTACTAGATCACAAAAAAATGAAGACATATTAGAAGAATTACACATGGAATCTTTAGAAAACAAAATTTCTGATTATAAGTCAAGATGGATGCAACATGTTCATCGAATGGAAGATCACAGAATACCCAAACAAATGTTAAGATATCAACCTGCAGGAAGAAGAAGACCAGGACGTCCACTCAAAAGACTTCTGGATGGTGTTTCTCTTGAGGCCGAAACAGGTCAACAAATGGCCTAAATTCGTGAATGTACTATGATGATGATGATGATATGTATATATATATATTAACAAAACAAAATAAATAAATCTATTAATGTTATAAGAATACAAAGGAAGCATGTTAAAAAAATTATAGATATCTTATATTATGTCAAGAGTATCATAAAATAAGTTGGCGTAACAAATATTTATATTGCTTATAATTCTAAGAAATCTGAACTTATCTTGAAGAAAGGTACAAAAAAATTCCAGTTCTCAATTTCATGAAGTTTTACCCCAGAGAACTAACTTCGAAGTAATCTAAAGAAAGGTACCGTATCATGACAAACTTTTTCCATACCATATAGTGGCAACTCGTGAATTTTCTTCTTTCTTTCTTACTTTCTTTCTGTTGAGAATAATTTCTTCTTCAAACATTACTACATACCACGTGGCGCAAGGTGCTCAGCGAATTTCCTCATATTTATTCAACTTGAGAAAAATTACTTGAAAGCGCATGCGTGATTTACAGCTGAACTACAAGAGAAATAGGACAGTTTCGAAATGGTTTATTATGACATTTAAACATAAAAAATAGAATGTTCCATTTAACTAAGCAACACCTTTCGTAGCGTCATTGTTTTCAGCAACTCTTTCCAGTGGTGAAACCTGCAAGTTTCACGCGCCAGGTGTTGGACCGGAATAAGAGGGAGGTGGGTGGAGAAAAGGGAAGTCTACATGCACCACTCTAGTTTGCAACTTTGTTTACTGTATAGTTATCCTTCGTCTTAGTAAAGTTTCCTATATATGCATGCACGTAAACTTAGCTGTACCTCTTCTTATGTTATGTAGCAGTTAGGTATAACCGTGGACGGTTCTGAATATAAATGACCTTTAATGAACGCTACTAGTAAGGAAAATATAGGTTTTACGTTTCATTTAATTTAGGAAACATATTTTGGTTAAATAATTGTAAAAATAATTATTCTTAGTTATATATTTCCACTGAAAATGGACAGCTAATGACAAATGAGAGAAATTTTGAGGAAGTGGCAGAATTCAAATACCTAGGAACAATAATCACAATCAGGAATGAGATGCACAAGGAAATTAAACGTAGGCTCAATTCTGAAAGTGTATGCTATTATGCATTACAGAGACTCTTGATTTCCCAAATCCTTTCAAAAATTAAAATATATAAACCTAGTACTTTTTTTCAAATGCCCCAGGTTGTCTTTCGACATTTCTGGTTTCTCTCCTGGCATGGCGTACTTGTAACCCACTTCTGAGGTTGGGGCGCCTGGAAGGCGGGGTTACGTTGCCCCGATGATATGATGGGTGATGATGATGATAGTGGTGCGCCAGGAGAGTCCCTAATCCTAAGATGAATTAGAATGATGATGATTGCGATGGCCATATGATTTCGGGGACCGTTTGGACCTTAAAGTTTTCCTGACATTTGTCTTACAGGTGAGGAAAAACCCCGATAAAAAAACCTCACCCAGAAAAACTGTCCCGACCGGATATCGAACCCGGGCCCGCTGCGTGACAAGGCAGCATGCTACCTCGAGACCACAGCGGTAGACAATTGCAGGATAGTAGACATAATTAATTCCATGTTTTGATTTAAATAACTTTCCTTTACTCGTCACACTCTGAAAGAATTAAAATGTAGGTTAATATGTTATTTATTGTGCCATGGGTCTCCTTCCTTCATTAACATGACTTCTGACACACTTGAAATCAAGACTTTTGAATATAAAAATTTTCTCCGTAACAAATACTACATATTTGTTCAATCCTGTCTCTCTAATGTACGTTTTTAGTAAAAATTGATGATTCACAATTGTGATCTCAAGCAATTCAAGCCTTCAGATATATATTGGAAGTTTTGACTTTTTTATACTATACCAGCTAATACCCTACGCCTAAATAAATGAAAATTGATGTGATTTTATGTTCAGTTGAATAATAGGAAAAATAATTATAAATTTATATTTTTAGATACCCCCTGGTGATATATATTGGAATATATATTGGAAGTTTTGACTTTATTATACTATACCAGCTAATACCCTACGCCTAAATAAATGAAAATTGATGTGATTTTATGTTTAGTTGAATAATAGGAAAAATAATTATAAATTTATATTTTTAGATACCCCCTGGTGATTACCCGGCGTTGTCCGGGAATCTATTCATCCCGATCTTCTTGGCATAAATGAACTGAAAGGCAAAAATGGATGTACTTCTTATAACTAGTTGAATAAGTAACATGACAAATAATTATAAATGTATATCGTAATTATTTTAATATTCCCCGTGCTGATTACCCATTGTTGCCCGGGAATCTATTTATCTCGATCTTCTTGGCATAAATGAGCTAAAGACAAAATTCGTTATGTGAGTTATCCGTAAAAGAATACCCGCCTTGTGCTGCTATGCTTGCAGAGGAATCTATGTAGGCTACTTGTCTCGATCTTTTTGGTATCAATGAAAGACAAAAATGGTTATTGTGAGTTATCCGTAAGAGATAAACATATGCTGTCGCGGACATTTTTTGTAGAGCTTTCTTGAGATATTCAATTGTGTGTACATTAATTTTGTTTATTTGTGATGGTTTAGACAGCGTAAGTCATTTAAGCGTCCAAAGAGCTACTTTTTTCACGTTTTCCACTACAAAGGGCGATTTTTAAGGATGTAGGCGTTGAGTATCGCAATTCTCTTATAGCCTATGTTCATCCCGGGAATCTCCTGAACATTTTGCAAAAAGCCCCATCACAATCTGATCAACGGTATGGCCGCGCATAAAGTACGAACAAACAAACAAACAAACATTAATTTTTGTATATTAGATTCACTATCAATAGGAACCTCAAACTCGATGCTATTCTTTTTGCAGACGATTTAGCTCTTCTGGCACTTTCCGAAAATGATTTGCAACGATCAATTTATAATTTACAAAAAATAGGTGCTAAATTTAATATGGAAATATCAATTAACAAAACTAAAATTATGGCATTTCATGGGAAGGACCCCATACAAAGTAAAATCTGTCTCCAGAATAAAATTTTAGAGAGATCTAATCAATTTAAATATCTTGGATATTATCTCTCTATCTGGGATGAAAAGGATATCCCTGAAAAAGTTACTAGTTATAATAAAAGTTTAGGAATTATTAATCAAGTTATGAAACCATCCCTTGTACAAAAAAACACCAGATTACGTTTATATAACACTTTGGCTAGACCAGTGTTGACCTATGGTAGTGAAGCATGGACACTAAAAAAACAACATGAAAGCAGAATAACGGCTTGTGAAATGAGATTCATGCGCAGAACAGCGGGTTACACCAGATGGGATCGGAAAAGGAACACCGATATCTTAACAGAATTGAAGACTACGCCAATTTTGGAATATATTAAACAGTACCAACTAAATTGGAAACACCATCTTGAAAGAATGAGTTCAAATCGGATCCCCAAATCTGTTTATAATTATATACCAAGAGGACGAAGATCACTCGGCCGTCCTATGAAACGCTGGAGGGAAAATTTTCTATAGGATCGTAACAGGCCTTGGCCTAATACTTGGAAGGAAGAAGAAGAAGAAGAAGAAGAAAACATTTCAATACCAGTATTTGACAAAAATAGTCGTATGTGTGATTCTCAAGGGACACTGATATGTGTTTGTTCCAATATTCTGAATTAATCAGTACTAAGTTATTCTTCTCCACAGTAATTTAACCACAGCGGTGGTATAGTAATCTCAATCATTTAGTTTACAGGCAGCATCAAAGGCAACTGTTTCCCTCTGGTTTAAAAATGCATTGTTACTCCCAGGTAGAGCCGGGATGTTGTTGTTACAGGCTTCTAAGACGCCGCTCCAATCACCAAAAATTGAAAACAGTCTCTGCCAATAATGTCTTGGCATTTTTAAATGATGTTTCCATAACTACTCCACGTGGATATAATTATCTTAAAAACCAGCATTGCAACTCCTTTGCAGTATCTTTAGTTGGTAAAAATTATTCTGCTGAATAAAAGGTGACAACGCCACTTGATATGGTAGGCTACATACACATGCGTGCACTTTACCACAAAGCAATGCGCCTCTAAACTGAGCCGACTTCGCCACTTGATATGGTAGGCTACATACACATGCGTGCACTTTACCACAAAGCAATGCGCCTCTAAACTGAGCCGACTTCGCCACTTGATATGGTAGGCTACATACACATGCGTGCACTTTACCACAAAGCAATGCGCCTCTAAACTGAGCCGACTTCGCCACTTGATATGGTAGGCTACATACACATGCGTGCACTTTACCACAAAGCAATGCGCCTCTAAACTGAGCCGACTTCGCCACTTGATATGGTAGGCTACATACACATGCGTGCACTTTACCACAAAGCAATGCGCCTCTAAACTGAGCCGACTTCGCCACTTGATATGGTAGGCTACATACACATGCGTGCACTTTACCACAAAGCAATGCGCCTCTAAACTGAGCCGACTTCGCCACTTGATATGGTAGGCTACATACACATGCGTGCACTTTACCACAAAGCAATGCGCCTCTAAACTGAGCCGACTTCGCCACTTGATATGGTAGGCTACATACACATGCGTGCACTTTACCACAAAGCAATGCGCCTCTAAACTGAGCCGACTTCGCCACTTGATATGGTAGGCTACATACACATGCGTGCACTTTACCACAAAGCAATGCGCCTCTAAACTGAGCCGACTTCGCCACTTGATATGGTAGGCTACATACACATGCGTGCACTTTACCACAAAGCAATGCGCCTCTAAACTGAGCCGACTTCGCCACTTGATATGGTAGGCTACATACACATGCGTGCACTTTACCACAAAGCAATGCGCCTCTAAACTGAGCCGACTTCGCCACTTGATATGGTAGGCTACATACACATGCGTGCACTTTACCACAAAGCAATGCGCCTCTAAACTGAGCCGACTTCGCCACTTGATATGGTAGGCTACATACACATGCGTGCACTTTACCACAAAGCAATGCGCCTCTAAACTGAGCCGACTTCGCCACTTGATATGGTAGGCTACATACACATGCGTGCACTTTACCACAAAGCAATGCGCCTCTAAACTGAGCCGACTTCGCCACTTGATATGGTAGGCTACATACACATGCGTGCACTTTACCACAAAGCAATGCGCCTCTAAACTGAGCCGACTTCGCCACTTGATATGGTAGGCTACATACACATGCGTGCACTTTACCACAAAGCAATGCGCCTCTAAACTGAGCCGACTTCGCCACTTGATATGGTAGGCTACATACACATGCGTGCACTTTACCACAAAGCAATGCGCCTCTAAACTGAGCCGACTTCGCCACTTGATATGGTAGGCTACATACACATGCGTGCACTTTACCACAAAGCAATGCGCCTCTAAACTGAGCCGACTTCGCCACTTGATATGGTAGGCTACATACACATGCGTGCACTTTACCACAAAGCAATGCGCCTCTAAACTGAGCCGACTTCGCCACTTGATATGGTAGGCTACATACACATGCGTGCACTTTACCACAAAGCAATGCGCCTCTAAACTGAGCCGACTTCGCCACTTGATATGGTAGGCTACATACACATGCGTGCACTTTACCACAAAGCAATGCGCCTCTAAACTGAGCCGACTTCGCCACTTGATATGGTAGGCTACATACACATGCGTGCACTTTACCACAAAGCAATGCGCCTCTAAACTGAGCCGACTTCGCCACTTGATATGGTAGGCTACATACACATGCGTGCACTTTACCACAAAGCAATGCGCCTCTAAACTGAGCCGACTTCGCCACTTGATATGGTAGGCTACATACACATGCGTGCACTTTACCACAAAGCAATGCGCCTCTAAACTGAGCCGAATTCGCCACTTGATAGGGTAGGGCTACATACACATGCGTGCACTTTACCACAAAAGCAATGCGCCTCTAAAACTGAGCCCCGGACCGTTTTCGCCCAACTGATTATGGTAGGCTACATACACATGCGTGCACTTTACCACAAAGCAATGCGCCTCTAAACTGAGCCCCGGGGGGGGGACTTCGCCACTTGATATGGTAGGCTACATACACGTGCGTGCACGTTACCACAAAGCAATGCGCCTCTAACTTGAGCCGACTTCGCCACTTGATATCGGGTAGGCTAACTCCCCATGCGTGCCCTTTACCACAAAGCAATGCGCCTCTAAACTGAGCCGACTTCGCCACTTGATATGGTAGGCTACATACACATGCGTGCACTTTACCACAAAGCAATGCGCCTCTAAACTGAGCCGACTTCGCCACTTGATATGGTAGGCTACATACACATGCGTGCACTTTACCACAAAGCAATGCGCCTCTAAACTGAGCCGACTTCGCCACTTGATATGGTAGGCTACATACACATGCGTGCACTTTACCACAAAGCAATGCGCCTCTAAACTGAGCCGACTTCGCCACTTGATATGGTAGGCTACATACACATGCGTGCACTTTACCACAAAGCAATGCGCCTCTAAACTGAGCCGACTTCGCCACTTGATATGGTAGGCTACATACACATGCGTGCACTTTACCACAAAGCAATGCGCCTCTAAACTGAGCCGACTTCGCCACTTGATATGGTAGGCTACATACACATGCGTGCACTTTACCACAAAGCAATGCGCCTCTAAACTGAGCCGACTTCGCCACTTGATATGGTAGGCTACATACACATGCGTGCACTTTACCACAAAGCAATGCGCCTCTAAACTGAGCCGACTTCGCCACTTGATATGGTAGGCTACATACACATGCGTGCACTTTACCACAAGCAATGCGCCTCTAAACTGAGCCGACTTCGCCACTTGATATGGTAGGCTACATACACATGCGTGCACTTTACCACAAAGCAATGCGCCTCTAAACTGAGCCGACTTCGCCACTTGATATGGTAGGCTACATACACATGCGTGCACTTTACCACAAAGCAATGCGCCTCTAAACTGAGCCGACTTCGCCACTTGATATGGTAGGCTACATACACATGCGTGCACTTTACCACAAAGCAATGCGCCTCTAAACTGAGCCGACTTCGCCACTTGATATGGTAGGCTACATACACATGCGTGCACTTTACCACAAAGCAATGCGCCTCTAAACTGAGCCGACTTCGCCACTTGATATGGTAGGCTACATACACATGCGTGCACTTTACCACAAAGCAATGCGCCTCTAAACTGAGCCGACTTCGCCACTTGATATGGTAGGCTACATACACATGCGTGCACTTTACCACAAAGCAATGCGCCTCTAAACTGAGCCGACTTCGCCACTTGATATGGTAGGCTACATACACATGCGTGCACTTTACCACAAAGCAATGCGCCTCTAAACTGAGCCGACTTCGCCACTTGATATGGTAGGCTACATACACATGCGTGCACTTTACCACAAAGCAATGCGCCTCTAAACTGAGCCGACTTCGCCACTTGATATGGTAGGCTACATACACATGCGTGCACTTTACCACAAAGCAATGCGCCTCTAAACTGAGCCGACTTCGCCACTTGATATGGTAGGCTACATACACATGCGTGCACTTTACCACAAAGCAATGCGCCTCTAAACTGAGCCGACTTCGCCACTTGATATGGTAGGCTACATACACATGCGTGCACTTTACCACAAAGCAATGCGCCTCTAAACTGAGCCGACTTTGCATTATTTTGAGAGCACTTTTAACTTAATCACTTAATATTGTAGACAATCATATCTCACTTTACTATTATTATTTTTTTTCAAATGCCCCGGGTTTGTCTTTCGACATTCCTGGTTTCTCTCCTGGCATGGCGTACTTGTAACCCACTTCTGAGGTTGGGGCGCCTGGAAGGCGGGGTTACGTTGCCCCGATGATATGATGGGTGATGATGATTCTAATGGTGCGCCAGGAGAGTCCCTAATCCTAAGATTAACCTCAGATGAATATGAATGATGATGATTGCGATGGCCATATGATTTCGGGGACCGTTTGGGTCTTAGTTTTCCTGACATTTGTCTTACAGGTGAGGAAAAACCCCGATAAAAAAACCTCACCCAGAAAAACTGTCCCGACCCGGGATCGAACCCGGGCCCGCTGCGTGACAAGGCAACACGCTACCCCGAGACCACAGCGGTGGACTTATTATTATTATTATTATTATTATTATTATTATTATTATTATTATTATTATTATTATTATTATTATTATTATTATTATTATTATTATTATTATTATTATTATTATTATTATTATTATTATTATTATTATTATTACTTAAACATGTTCACTAAATAATGAAACTGATAAACACATTTCTTGATAAATGCTATAATTAAATGTAAGTTTATAAGTAATAAAATTTTCCGTCCATAGTAATTCTGTCCGAGGGCCGGTATTTCACTGCAATCATAGCATTTTCATGCTATGCTTTGCAGCTTTACTAGGGAATTATAGGTATGGTAGCTTCCCGTTGCTTTCCAAACCCGTGAAGGATGATGATGATGATGATGATGATGATGATAATGATAAGGCTGATGATGTTGGAGGATGATTTTCGGGGACCGTTGAGCCCTAAGCTTCCTGACATTTGTCTTAGAGGTGAGAAAAACACCCTGAAAAAACCGTATATATATATAGGTATATTAATGTATAGTTATTGGGAAAAAAACATTAAAATTAGGCGAATTATAATTACATTATAGGTTGGGGCGGAAAATAAAAAATAAAACAATTACAACATATATTATAGCATAAACATATTATTAAGATATGTTTAAGAAGACCATGGATTATCTAACAAAGTTTATTTGTTTAGAAATTAATGTCCATACAATGAACAAATTTATAAAAATACTTACCGATCTAATACCACAAAAATAAAAAAAAATCATTATAAATCTGATGCACATAATCAGAACACTAGATACAGTAAAACGTATTTAATCCGGAACGTGAATAATGCGGTAATCTGTCCAATGTGACATATTTATTGGTCCCGACGAAATAATACTAATTTTACGGGTATTTATTTTGTATAAAATGGAATCTATCCAACGCGGAAACGGAAGGATATTTCTACACAATTAAAAAAATGTTTATAAAGCGGGAAGACAAAGAAATAAATTACTTTCCATTTCACTGAATGTCCGTTATGCCAGAAAACGTTATACCGGCGGATGAAGTATAGATTCTAGCTGTACCTGAAATTTTACTTCGGCCTCACTGCGCACCTGTTATGCGAAATACAGACATCTGTCTTACAATTAACCATTGTACAGTAAAATTATAAATTAAAGTTCTGAGAACGACCTTTCACATGTAGCATTCTGAATTTACGAAACAAAGATGACTAAAACGTATGTGTTATTGTCATTAAACGAAAAGTGAAAGCGATTGAAGATAAATCTCCAAGTTTCCGGACCAATGCTCCAAAGTCAAGCTCTAGCTGTTGCTAAATCCCTAGGGAATAACAATTTCCAGGAATCTTCAGGTTGGCTGGACAGTTTTAAAAGATGACACCATGAAGTGTGGAATGAAATTTGCGGAGAATTAAAGAATGTGGACGAAAGTGTAGTTAGTGAGTGGAAACCGAAATTACATACTTTAATTTCAGGATACGCACCTGAGAGACTTTTTTAAGCTGACGAAACGGGACTTTTTTTTCGCGCGTTACCGCTGAAGTCGCTCATACATATTATACTTCACTTTAAAAAGCCAGCGGAACTACAATTAATCCTAGGTACTGTACATAAAAAAGACATATAAGGTACTCTATAATCTAAGAATTTTAATAAGTTTTATTTTTTTATAATGCGGAATTTTGTCTAATGTGCAAAAAATTGATCCCATGCGATTCCGCTTTGAGCAAGTTTTACTATATTATTAGACTTTAATTGAACCCAAATGTCACACGTATCAATGCAGAAACAACAGTAATTCTGGTACAATGACAGTAATCAGAATATTTATAATTTCAGAGACAGCCAACAAGCAGTACACAAATGACTGTTAATTCACCTACTTATACGTAAAAAAAAGAGGCTAATTAACCTATAAAACGTGTAATTTAGATTAACAATATTGTAGTAACTGTAAATAAAATTATTCTACCTTATGCTCCCATATTTCTCAAGCAAAATGTTTTAGAATGATGGTATTTTTATTCCCTGCATTTAGTTTTCAAGTATAAAGCATATACGGTACACCAAATGTAATAGTACTATAGAAGCTACGTAAATTTTGTACCTCGAATTTTATTATGTTTTTGTTTGTATTAGATTGTACTCGACGCCCACGATCATTTGAGTTTATTTAAAATGTATGTATATACTTAAACTATGTGTATAGCATATTGCGATACGAGTGTGGTAAACACTTGATACGAAGCGCCTCGTTTTTTTTAAATTTCCGAGATTCCATTATGTGTTTACCACATGAGTATTGCATAGTATTTTTGCACTACGTGTATTTATTTTAGTAATTAAGATATTAGCTAAAATATTAACAAATATAATTGAAGATAAATGTTAGATTTCAGAAGTTGAATCGGCTATATGTGTTGCTATGGAGAAATAAAAAGTGTTGTTGGTCATGTCGCCATCTTATATTTGTTAATACTATAAAACCAATTTGATTTGGGATTTATTTCTGATTAAGAAGAAAGGTTTTAGACGATGTGTGCAGCGATGATGAAATAGAAGAGGCGTGGAAAACTGGATGTGATGAATTAATACCGAAATTAATACAAATATCACTATCAGTATTTCAAAATAAATGTTTTTACTAACCGCACTACTGCTTTTGTTCATTTTTAACGTATTGAGATTTATTTTGTTTTCATAGCAACCAAGATTATATGCGGGAATGTCAAATTACGACGTACATAAACAATAACAGTAAGTATACAATATTAGTTACATAGTGCAAAAAATTAATAAAGCAATTAAAAATTAAATACGTAAGATGCGATTTACGGATTGAAGTAAAATTTGCGTTTGTTCTGAACGGCATTTCCTCTACGAAACTGGAAGTAGGTTATTTTCTTAGTTACTAATATAACGATATACATAGCAAAGGGAAATTTGTTTTGTGTTGTAATTTCAAATGTAAACCAAATGAAATTAAATTGCTAAGCGTACACTGAATAAATGCATCTTGTCTATTTAAGATCTGTTATAATTGTTAGAAATCTATATCATCGTTTCTACTTCCAATATTTCGTCTAGAGTAGTAGTTTGCAAAAATCTTTACAGTTGTGGAAGAAAGAGGGAGGGACGAGGAAGATGCATAAATGAACAGAAGATGTGGGAATAAAAGGAGAAACCGCCAAAGAAATTAATTACAAGTATACCGTACATTCGTCCTTGTTTTATATGACATTTAAATCTGTGGGTTTAAGGACTTGGAGCAGAAAATCTGTTTGCTCCGCATTTTGCAATATCAGTGACCTCGTCCTCTATGTTACTTATTTATGGAATAACTGTGTTGTCATAGACTGCCAACTACTATGACAATTGTGAAGTATTCAAGTTTCCCTCTTTAAGTTTTTTTTTCGGTTATTCAATTCTACATCTTATAAAGCACAGATTACGAATTCCAATTTAATACCCCAAAGTAATGTGAAGACTAAACTGAGATGCAAACTCTCTCATAATCAGATGTATTTCTCGTTTGTTTTGATAATATCGCTTAACGGTAGGTTAGCTCTTTGAGTTACAGGAAGTATAATCTAGTACATAGTAGTGGTCACAATCAATAAGTTTTTTTAGCTATTTTTCAGGAAGCATTTTTTTAAATCAAGACCATGGAATATTTTTACGCGATACCAAGAAACGTGCATTTTTATGACTCGGAGAGTAGATCTATACAATCCTGAGTTACCAGCTCCTTCAGAATGGACGATTTTCTCAGTACACTTAAATAATTATGACAATTCTTCGATTTAATAACTTATTCACCTTAACGGCATATATATATATATACCCTACAACTGACCTTGCATATGCCATTTCAGAGGCTATCTGAAGAAGAAGATGAAGAAGAAGAAGATGAAAAGAAGAAGAAGAAGAAGAAGAAGAAGAAGAGAGAGAGAGATTTCATGGAATGACATCTGCGTAAATGCAAGGCAGATTAAAGTGCAATTCTGATATATTTCAATTCATATTTTATCCTCCTTAAAATTAAAACTTTATGAGTAGGCCCTACTATATAAAATTATGGAATACCGGTATTTAAAAATGTTCATAACACTGTTACTATTATTGTGGCAATAAATATTCACTGGCTATCAGATGACAGCAAAGGGGATCATGGTATTACTACTATAAAATCCTTAAACTTCAGTTTCAGTTTTCTTATTAGGATATTGATGCCGCCGGAAGTCAAGAAGAAAAAGGAATTTGAGCTATTTTTGTTATAGCAGCCAAAACAACTAATAAACTAATTAATTATATTTCCGTTCTCATATCAATAAGGATTCCAGTCATACGGGCTAATCCTCACATCACAGGACAGATTACCGGCAGTCGTTCATAGCTGTTTTTATATTGATCCTATTACCTATTGGTCTTAATTTAAAATTATCAAGTGGCTTTCGATATTCCACAATATTTCGAAAATAAATATTTTCAATTTCAATAATCGATTTAGTGTTATCAACGGAAATTTTAAATATTTCATTTATTTTAAGTCGTATTCACGTTCAACTGTTATTCAAAATGGTGACATACCAGTTAGGATAGACAGAACTTGCATTTGTTTTATTTCTAAACTACCTAATAACCGGTGCGCGCTGCTACGCCTATATAAAATAAATTAAATGTGTTTTTATGTTTAGTTGAATAAATATAAAGAAAAATTATTATAAATTTATATCGTAATTATTTTTAGATATCCCGTGTTGATTACCTGGAATCTACTTATGCCGATCTTCTTGGCATAAATGAGCTGAAAGACAAAAATGGTTATTCAGTATTTTCCGTAAAAGAATACCCGCCGTACGCTTGCCCAGGAATCTAATCATCCCGATCTCCTCGGCATCAATGAGCTGGAAGATAAAAATGGTTATTATGAGTTATCCGTAAAAGATAGACATATGCCGTCGCGGATGTTTTGTAGATTCTTTTGAGATATTAAATTCTGTGTACATTAATTTGGTTTAGGCAGCGTAAACCATTTAACCGTTAAATTCGTAATGTATATTTTGGATACATCAGTTGATTTAATTAATTTAACATTTAAAATAAATCAGAAGAAAACGAATAAAAATAAACCACTTAAATCATCATCATCATCACTCCAGGGATTAGGCAATTGCCCGTTCCGACTTCATATTGCATCAGCCCAACGTCTTCTAGGTCTTCCAACATCACGCCTTCCTCTTGCTTGATAATTTCTGGCTAACAATGGATATTTCCCCTTACTCATTCCATCCATGTGATCAATCCATTTCTGTCTGTAATTCGTGACTTTATCCAATAAAGGCTGTACTTTCAATTCTTCTCTTATATCCTCATTTCTTATTCTATCAAGTCTTGTACATCCTTTTACTTGTCTTAGGAACCGCATCTCTGCCGTCTGTATTCTATCCTTCTGTCTTTTCACTGGAGCCCAAGTTTCACATCCATACAATATTGTGGGAACCGCCATAACATTATGCATTTTTATCTTGGTTTCTTTTCTAATTTTATTTTTGAATGTTCTCTGTATTGTTCCACACACCGTCTGAAATTTATTTATTTTGGAGTCAATATCTCTTTCCACAATGTAGCCAACATCACAGCCCAAATATTTGAAACTAGACACCTGTTCTATATTTTGATTTTCTAAAATAATTAAATGTATATCTAATTATACAATATACCTAATAATAACTGTTATAGAAGATTCCGTTTTCACTGCGGTCCACCACATTCAAATAACTAACAAGAGAAAATAGGTTCCCAGAAAAACGGCACACTGGGCAATGCCAGTCATTGCCACCACTCAGTCAGTTATTGTTTTGCTAATTTAAGGGTTAAGCATCGAAAATTTCCGGTAAACACGTTTTTCACTTCAAAGGGCGATTTTTAAGAGTGAAGGGGTTGAGTATTACAACTCTCTTATAGCCTAAAACCTTCCAGGGAAACTCTTGAACATTTTGCGTAAAGCTCCATCACAATCGGATGAATAGTATAATACATAAAAGACATTCGTTTTATATATATATATATATATATATATATATATATATAGTTTATTAACTTAAATATTAAAAACAGATATTAAAATATTTTTAATTGTACCCATATTAAAATTAAATTATCTCTATGACTGAAAGATATATTTTTTTTTGTTATCTATTCCTTTTATATCTGAGTAACATTGCGTTTCAGGTTGCTTTTATTGACATATTCATTCTGCCATGCTCATCAGATTAAAGCGAGAGGGCACAAAACACATTGCCCACTGCACACAAGTATGATCATAAAGGGTACTGAACTATTCAAATGACCATATGTCACATCTAAACACTACTAAATATTATTGATCAGTGGTAACTTTCATACTCGTATTACGGTTGTGTACATATTTGCTGCTGTTCTTATATGCAATTCAGTTGGAAAGAGAAATGATTTTACTGGAGGAATATACTTATTTATATATTAAATACACAGACACTAAACTTATAGTCCAACTCTCGCTTTCTTTTTCTTAATATAACCTCTCACTTTGTAGGTAGTTTTAAATAGCCCACGCCTCGCGAACCTTACAGGAACACGACGTATAAGAAGAGAATTTTAAACTCTGAATAACATATACACTTTTTTTACCACACAAAAAAATTGAGGGCCACTTGTGATGAGTATTTAGCTCAATATCAGGCACCTCCGAGATAACACATACCGGTACATTTAAGACAAGACATGCAGTTTGCTCGTATATTCCTACAAGAGAAGACAAATATTGTACGACGATTATAATGGCCAGATGGCGTTCAGGGACTATTTGGACCTTGACGTTTCCGATATTTGTTCGAAAAGCCTCACCTTGTACATATTATAAACATAATTTTGTTTATAATATTATACCCATTATTATTACGATTTGCCCCTTCAATGTTGTTAAAACTTTGAATAATTTTATTGTTTATTTAAATTATTTTGATTGAAACTTTAAAAATAATTCCACTCATGAATCGGTCTTTGATTATTACTTTTTGTGCTTTTTGAAACGTTTTTATAATTGTTTTCCAAATATATCTTATATAAGTAAAAATTATTGTAATGAATCTAGAAGAAGAAGTATCTGGTATAGTGAAGAATTAAAATTGTATAAAGTGAAATTACTTAATTTTCATAGATGTAAAGAGTGGGTTTCGTATTTAAACACTAATAAAGATTGCTTAAATAGTAATTTTAATGCTATACGTAAACAACATAAACTAGTATTAAATGAGGCTAACTTAAAATACAACGAGAATTTAATTAATCGTTCGTCCGACAAAGAGCAAGGCCGCTTGGAAAATAATAAGTAACACTTGATCATCTCATAATACTCGGTAAACTCAAGTCTTGAACTTAATGGTTTTAATACGCATTTTATTAACTCTAAAACAAATCAGTCTCGTGTCTGGTCGTTGTATAGTTACACTCTATTTCTTTTAAACAAGCTTAATGTAACAGTTCCTAGTTTTACATGGAAATTACTTATTTGTCTTAATATTTATAATTGGTAGTCTTAAAACTTCTAATTGTGAAGACATTCTTGATTCGACTTCTGAGCTAATAAAAAGTGTTATTTCATTACTGAACCTTTGACGTATTGTATAAATCATTATCTCTTTAATAGCATTTATCCTAATCTATTTAAAATTACTAAATGTGTACCTATTTTGAAGAAAGTACCACGTAAGACTGAGAAATATATACCTATAGCTATCGTACCTGTTTTCTTTTTAAATATATTGGAAATGGTAATGAACTCAATTAACTGAATGCTTTAAAACAAATTTATGTTCCAAATCACAATATGGATTTAGAAAAAAATATCAACTGTTCATGCTACTGAAGTTTTTGTATCTACCATTACTGATGCCTTTGAAAATTATAAAGATACCCATGCAACTTTTTGCGATTTATCTAAAGCTTTTGACTGCGTGTCTCATGAGATAATCATTAATAAACTTCAGTATTATGGTTTAACCGAGAGTACGTTAAGCTTGTTTAAAACGCATTTATCAAATCGCACTCAGAAAATGTATTATAATGGTAAATAATCTGTTTCAATTAACGTTCACAACGGAGTGCCACAGGGTTCAGTATTAGGACATCTGTTATTTTTAATAATGGTGAATGATTTAATAGTTTACTTTTTCTAATGATGCAACACTTTTGCCAGCAATTTTAATATACAGAATGCTACAATTTTAATGGAAGTATAATTTTATATGCTACCTAATGGTTCCATGTCAACGGTTTCTGTCTTAATTTAAGTAAGACTCAGAATATTACGTTTATCTTAAAATATAATTCGTCAATTTATTATCTTGATCAAGTAAAATTACTAGGAAACTGAATTGATTCGGAATTATCTTAGGAGACTCACATAAATCATATGTGTTAAATTATAATTTAATTGATAATTATCAAGGAACATTTATTTATTAAGTCAGTTAATGAGACAGCTTCAAAAAATATCTAATTGATGCCTATTATGCATTTTGAACAGTATACTATTTCATGATAAATATATTTGGGGCTACAGCCCTAATATATCCTCTGTTTTTAAATTACAAAAAAATAGCGAATCGCATAATCTTCTTATGATGCCCATTGCAGATCACTATTTGTAAAGAGAGGAATTTTAATTGTAGTTAATATTTACATATATTAAAGTTTGGTGAAAATGAAGTGTAATTTAAATTATCTTAGAGTAAGAACCGATATTCATAATTACTCTACGAGAAATAAGTTTCTAAAGGTTAGATTTACTAAATCTTGAAAATATATATTTTAAACATCGCTTTAAATTGTAAGTTGCTTCCTGAGGCCAAATCTGTAAGTTTTAATAATTTTGTAATGGTATTAAAGAAACTGCTAGAATGTAATCCATACTAGGTAATTAACGAGTTGTTAAAGATTCAGTTAATTCTATATTTTAAATTATATCTTATCTATATTTTTATTGTTCTTTCATAACGTTGTCATAGCTTATGGTTACTTCTGACATGAATTACAATTATAATATTAGGATGCAGGATCGTCCCGGTCCCGCGCATCCTGGCAACTAGGTTTTCTTCACCATAGCAGTGGATCATTTAATATAATAACACACTTAATGTGTTATAGAAGGCAGTTCTAAGAGCATTTGTCAACAATATGCATCACTAGATCATTATTATGAATGACTAGATATAATTATGTTGACTTGGAAGTGACTACAACTTACTATTTACTCTCCATAGGAATGATTTTTCTCGTATCATAACCCGAAATTGCGATTCAATCAAATTACTATTTAGCCTATTTATTTATCATAAGTAATGCCACGAGTGATTTCCAAATTATCGATAAATTCACGACTCACGAAGTGAGGAGTGAATTTATCTAGAGAATTTGGAAATCAAGAGTGGCATTTGTTAGGACTATTTAACGAATAAAATTAAGCTGTTTACTCACAAATCATTATTTAACTATAGTTATTTTAAAATATTTATATATTTAATGTAAACTGCGATGTTTGAAAACAAATGAGAAACGATAGGTACGCTTCATCTGCTTCTTTTGTTTATCACTGCAACCAGTTCATACTATTTATTGCCAAAGGAACGCAATATTGTAAGAATGCTCTCTAGTGGAGAAAAAATGAAACACATCAAACTGTATATTAATCCATTTCTGATGTCGTATGATGTAAATATGACAATTATATTTTTCTGGATTGTTACCTGGAAAAAAAATACATTTAAGAAAGTGCAAACAGTGGTTTCTTTTTTTGGTGGTATAATCAATTGCTACAAATGTTTTTATATTAACTCCTGCATGCGGCATGTGTTGACATTTATGCACTATATATACAATCTGGTAGCCGTATTTCTCACAGGCTCAGTCACTGCAAAAAAATTGGTCAGACCTGTTCATAATATTAAAAAGAAAGAGCTTTCCTTAATATGTTAATTATAACACTGATAAATATTTCGTGAAACACGACTCTGATTGGTTGTAAAACAGAAATCATTGGAACGTGATTGGTCATTGACTCCCATTTGGGCATGAGTTAAATAGTCATTATCATCAAATTCTCAGATGGTAAACCTAGAGACGTGTTACTGTCTTCTACCATCTTCTTTCCGGCCGATCTTCTTTCCATTGGAATGTAACATAGATTATGTTTTTGTATTATAAACACCGACATTTTATTTACAAGCTGAATCTACTTTTGTCTAAAATTGTGGATTATTCAGCTACAGGTAGTATGTTAAGCTTTTCGATATGACTTCATTCCGTATTATTATTATTATTTTATTATCATTTTGTGTTAATATGTCTTCTTCTTCCTCTTATTCATAATTTTTATATCACTCCTCGGAAGAAGACGTGTTGGGTGTGTATTCACTATCTATCCATCTCTTGGCTGGTCTTCATGTTGTTCTTCTCCCGTCTATCTTCATTGGCTCTTTTTTTTCAAATCGGTTATCTTCCGTTCTTTCTATATGACCTTTCCAATATTTGCGTCTATATATAATAAATTTTGTTATGTCTTGAATACGACATTTGTCCCTAATTTCTTCGTTGTGTATCTTATTAAATAATGTTTTCCCCTGAATAGTTCTTACGATCTTCATTTCACATGTGCTTATTATTTGTTTAGTTTTTGTTGTATCGGCCCTAATTTCTGCTCCATATACGATAACTGGTCTAACTATTGTTTTGTATATGCGGATTTTGCTTTCTATTGACATATGTTTGTTGCGCCAAATTAAATCTTTAATATATCCCGATATTTTTGTTGCTTTATCAGCTTGTTTCTTTACGTCTTTTATTATATTTTAGTGTTTGTTATTAATATATATTTAGGTTAATATTTCGATAATCTAAAATCCACCAAAATACCTTGAAGATGGAAAATACTTGTGGAATATATTTGTTATACCGTATATTACATGTTATATTTTGGAGGATTTTTTAAAGTTTTTCAAATGATGGAAGAGGATGACTTTGCTTTGAGGTAAGGCAAAGAAAAAAATGTGGTTAGAATATGGAGGTTTCTCATCATGCAGATGGGATAATATACCATCATAATCTTCCCTGAGCTTCATAATGTGTTCTTCAAGAGTACCTAAAGGGCCGAGATCCTCCCCTTGAAGTTCTTACTCCACCCACACCGCCCTCTGGAGCCGTAGGATTACGCGGGAAGCTCTTGGCTCAATTTATGGAGCCGCTGGAGAAGAGTTTTTTCTCCCCCTTTTTCTACCCACTCTTCCCCTTAAGATTCTGTAGAGCCCGAAGCGTTGCACAGATATAATTGGTGTTCAGTTCTCGGAGACCTTTGCTAAGATTTACAAACCCACTTACCAATGCAGGCTCGGGGCCATCAGCAACGCCAGAAGAAGTAGCATTAGAAGAGACATACATAAAATGACCCAACTTTTGTGCCAACTTCCACACCGTTTTCAGTCACATCTAATAAAATACAGTTTCATCTCCGCTCTAAAACTAACTTATACTTGGCTGTAGACATTGTTTCTCATTATTACTGAAATTTTTAAAACGCGATAAAAGACTTTATTTATAGCTTGAGCTATTCTCTGGTACCTAGTTAATCTCCATTGCATAAAATATGTTGAAATTGCATAGATAATAACTGTTATAGAAATTCCTTTCACTATTTTACGTATTTAATCTTCTTGTACTCGTTAATATGTGTTTCATACATTCTTATTTATAGACACATTAACATCTGATGTCATATAGCATCTATTTCTTAAAGAACGTATGATATGCTCGCTTACTTAGACCCTACTGCTATCAATATTAAATTTAAATAATTTTTCTGAATTTTATATTAAGTGACGTATTTTGTGCGCAAACTGTAAATAGAACACACAGCAAATTAATGGAGAGTTGATATTAAACAAACACTTTCAGAAAATGTATATGTATGTACCTTTTGAATTACTGTTAGGCCATGGTCTAGTGTATATATATATATATATATATATATATATATATATATATATATATAAACTAATGCCTGGCGTGCGCTGCTACGACTAAATAAATTAAATGCGATTTTTAAATTTTCGTTTCAAGCAAACCATACTCCCAACGTTTTTTGAGCATAATAGCAGCTAAACATTCGCCGTACCTGAAAATGTGTATAGACAAAGTATACGAACCAAACATGGCGGTTTGCTAGAGTCAATTCTTATATTCGGATTTCAGATAAACCCCCACTACTAACAGTCGGATTTCGCTGAGTTTTGGAAAATAGCTTCTTAGGTTTATTTTAATAGCATATACTGAGCTTTGGTGTGATACATGGAATATTGCGACCGCTAGAACGACTTTTTAATTTTCAGGTGAACTCATATACGTTATGATTTTAGAGCATAATAGATAGCGGCTAAACACTCGGCTTACTTGAAAACATGTATATACAAATTTTCATGAAGATCGGTTGTGGGGTTTAGAAACCTATAAATCACAAACGTACGCAGGCTGAAAAAATTCTGTGTTAGTAACTTAGATAATAATTAAGTGAGGTCAAAGCGATGAACGATAATGAAAGAGTAAAGTTACAAGTATAAACATATTTAACAAATTAATGGCGGCTCCGTGGCATAAGCGGCCAGACTCTCGCCTCTCACTCCTGGAGTTCTTGATATCGAGACTCGGTCATTCTATGTGGGTTTCATGGTGGACGAAACGGAGTCGGAGTATATATATCTTCTTCTTCTTCTTCTTCCTTCCAAGTATTAGGCCGAGACCTGTTACGATCCTATAGAAAATTTTGCCTTATGGGAAATTCTCGTATAAGACTTGAAAGCATAATAATAGTCCCTTCGATTGGTTGCTGGCCAAAGGAAGGCAAGACCAGTGATGGGGCTGCCATCTTATAGCCTCTGGTCAGGCTTTTCTGGAGAAGAAAAGAAAATAAAGGAAAGAAGAAATGGAAAAAAGGAAGGACTCCCTAGACCCTCGGATGCCCTAATAGCGTCGGGGTCGAAAAAACAAGAGTTAACCAAGAGAGGTTAGATAGTAAAGTTAAAAGAGTGCAAAACACAAGTAAGTGGAAGAAATGTTTTGCACAGCTTGGGCACCTTGTGGTCGCCATCCACATATCCCCTAGATGAGGACCCCTGAGGGGGAAATATTTTTCTCTAGAAATATATATATATAATTTTTCCTTACGTCATAAGGTATATATGTTATGTTTACATTCTGTTCTACTTCACACAAATGTTTTCTTTTGCACTTTTTATTATTATTCATATATTCTTTACCAATGTTAAAATCTGGTCATCTTAGATTTAGTTCGTAGTTACTAGGCAAAAAAATCTATACTTTATATTCTAACAAAACACGCTATCAAAACATAAAATACAGGTTCAAAAAAACGTAAAATATGCTTTAATGATGATGAACCATACATATATATAACAACATTGTTTGTTCATTTATTGTCTTTCTTTTCTTCACACCCACATTACAACAATGTTTGTTGATTTATCGTGTTTTTTCTTCTTTTTTTTCTCCAAAACCCACATTACTCTTTCTCTAAACATATCGTTTCCGCAATAAATAAATTTCATTAAATATAGGCATACTAAATATATAACACATACTAAAATATTCTAAACGTATATGAAATATTGTTGACAACACGTTTCAAAATTAGGTTTAGTAACTCGCTGCTCTTAGAACATTCTCTTCGGTCGTGTTTCTAACTTGAGTACCTCAATAGGGTTACTAAACCTCTGCTTCTGTAAGTAGTCGTCTTAATAACTATTCGATAGATAGGGCCTACTATTCAAGTTATATTTTATACTATTAAAGGAATAACAAATGATTTAGTTTATTTATTTTAATTTCTAGATTTTACATTATTAGTTATAAAAATTGAGAATCGGGCTTAATGTTTAATAGATATTGAATATGTCCATCAAAAGTGGAACGAATTATTTAATAATCCACTAATTTCAGAATTTAACGCACGCGTCTCAAAGAATTGCTGCTTATTATTTATGGTCACGTCTAGCATGAAGGATGTATGTATATTTCAGGAACTGATAGGCTATTCTAAATAATTATTTTTTATATTTATATAATGATCGACCAACAAACGCTTTATAAATCAATGTCCCTTTACAAATCATTGTAAATAATTCTTACGGGCATGAAAGAAGAACAAGTAAGGTAACTGTAAAGAAAAATCATTAAAGCTGTAGTTATTGAGTGTCATTTATGTGCAGACACAAGGATCCAGGTTTCTTAGCGATGGACATTTTGAATTGATAACTCTTAAGATTCATTCCCCGCGAATGTTCCCGCTACTCATTTTATAGAAAGCTCAGTGACAGTCTAGAACGAATCAGTGAAAAAAAATCCACACATTTCACTCAGTCAATAAGTTAATTATGCTCTCCCCAAATATACAGTTTATTTTAATTTTTGGACCAAAGAGAGATAAACACACAGGCTAATGGAGAATTCTACAAAATATTGAGCTACGTGATCTTTATAGCAAAGCAGATATAATAAGAACAGTTAAGTCTCGCCGACTGCGATGGGCAGGACATGTGGAATGAAAGGAGAATGAAAGAGAGGCATGGGAGCTTCTTGTAGGGAAAACAGAGGGAAAGTGTCCAGTTGGTAAACCAAGAATGAGGCGGGAGAATAATATTAAAAATGATTTGAGAGAAGTAGATTATACAGGATGATTGTGAAAACATTAGCTCAGGATAGGGATATATAGAGAGCTTATATCGGCCCGTATAAACCTATGGGTTCGATAGTGCCAGTGAGTTAATTAGTAAATATATTAATTAATGTATACTTATTTAAAAATCAAAAATTCAATATACAGTATTTTATTTGATTAAAATTTCATTAATAATATTTTTTAACTAATAAGTGCGGAATGCTATGTTATGTAGTCCTGAATTTAAATTTGTAATCGTATTATGTAGCTATGTTGATATGCAGTTTAATATGATTCAGCATTTCTGATTAACTATCTTGTCACCCTGTACATAACATCTGGAAATAAGATTGATTCCGTAGTAGGAGACGATATGAAATTCATGCGGCGATGGGGTTCACGCACGACTCCAGATTTATTAATGTGTTCGCGTGGATTGTCAGTTCTAATGGAAGTTCAAGCCCTTGCATGACCCAACTGATCTTTTTAAAAATAAATTATTTTTCTCTTGTTCGTGCCTTTACAGTCAGTATGGCTATCAGAATTCTCAGAAACATTTGACATTCTGACGAATATACACATGGACATTGAAATTTATAAAAAAAATTGTATCATCGCTAACACAATTCGACTTCAAAACACTTTAACTTATTTAAACCATTCTTTGTTTTGCAAAGAACAAGGTGTAATTGTTCATACTTAATTCTTATAAGCACAATAATCTGCGTACTATAATTTATAATTACTGCATCTAAATTTGGAATTAAAATATGCAGGCATCAAAATATCATTGAATGTTAACCCTTTAATTAGAAATGTTTCTTGTAAGATACATAAATTGGTTTAATTTATTTGCTACTAGCTAATATCTGGCGTGCGCGTTACGCCTAAATAAAATAAAATTATTGTGTTTTTATGTTTAGTTGAATAAGTAAAAGGAAAAATAATTAGGCCTATACATTTATATTTTTTAGATACCCCGTGCTGATTACCCGGCGTTGCCCAGGAATCTACTTATTCCGATCTTCTTGATATAAATGAGCTGAAATACGAATATTAATGTGTTTTATGTTCAGTTAAATAAGTAAATGGAAAAATTTATATCGTAATTATTTTTATATACCGCGTGCTCTTTCCCGGCGTTGTCCGGAAAACTACTCACTCCGATCTTCTTGACATAAATGAGCTCGAAGACAAAAATTAATGTACTTCTTTTGATTAATTGAATAAGTACAATGAAAAATAATTACAAATGTATATCGTAATTATTTTAAGGTTCCCCGTGCTGATTATCCGATGTTGCCCGGGAATCTACTTATCTCGATCTTCTTGGCATTAATGAGCCAAAAGACAAAATTCATTATTTTGAGTTATCCGTAAAAGAATACCCGCCATGTGCTGCTATGCTTGCACAGGAATCTACGTACTTGTCTCGATTTTCTTGGCGTCAATGAAAAACAATAATGGTTATTGTGAGTTATCCGTAGGAGATAAACATATGATGTCCCGGACTTTTTTGTAGAGCGTTTTGAGATATTCAATTCTGTGTACATTAATTTTGTGTATTTGTTATGGTTTAGGCAGCGTAAGCCATTTAAGCGTCCAAAGAGCTACTTTTTCACGTTTTCCTCTACAAAGGGCGATTTTTAAGGGTGTAGGATTCTAGTATCATAACTCTCTTATAGCGTATGTTCATCCTGGGAATCTCCTGAACATTTTGCAAAAAGCCCCATCACAATCGGATCAACGGTATGGCCGCGCATAAAGAACGAACAAACAAACATTCATTTTTATATATTAGATTTGATATCTAATAATATATAAAAATTAATGTTTGTTCGTATTCTATGCGCTGCCATACCGTTGATCCGATTGTAATGGTGCTTTTTGCAAAATGTTGAGAAGTTTCCCGGGATGAACATAGGCTATAAGAGAATTACTACTGTACGTGAAAGGTCTTACATCGTAGAATTGAAGATCTTACGTGCCTTCCTTCCTATATTCAAGCTTCTTTCAATTCGTTTTATTAGATAGTTTATCTTAGCTTCAGAAATCTTATGAAACAAAGTTCCCGTTTCTTGTATTACATTGTATACATTTCCTGACGTACAATGACATTTGTAACTCGAAAAAGTAAATTTTATATTAATTAATTCACACAACAGGTTGAGAAAACCTGCTCTAACGGTTGGCGGACCCGATATGCTACTCAAATGTCACTCCTATACCGTCCGGATGATCGTCTTCTTCTGTAATTAACACGTGTAGATGTGAGGCCAGCAGCCGGCTGTTAGGTCAAGGTCCTTCTATGTCTGTCATGCCATGGAGTTTATGTTTTAATTCATGCTAATAGTAGGCCTTAGTGATATTTAATAATTCTAGTTAACACATTTACTAAAAATGGTATAGGTATGTTGTTTTGTAAGTGAAGTCATTCTTTATAAATGAATTTATGTTCGCAGGATGATGGAACGTACGAAACCCGAAGCCAGTTGGTATTCACTGCGACTCGTTATGAGAATGGAGAAGTTCTCACGTGTGAAGGAGATAACCCGGTGATGCAAGAAAATCACGAGAAACCCATGCGAGACACGCTCACGCTTGAAGTCTTATGTAAGTACATTATTTTCTATTTCTCACAGAACAAATATCACACAGTAGGGCTACTGTTCACCACGTTTTTGTATAACTTGCAAGCGTTCTGAATACCAGAAATTACTTTTTCCACAAGGATTTGTTCAGCTACATTTAATAATATATGTGTGACATTTGTTTTTCATGTTACGTAAACATCATGTCTTCTTAACATGTGCATGAAATATTTAAAAACACATTTAACTTATCAGGTATCAACATATTCCTGTCACCTACTTTAAAATGAACATATATATATATATATATTTAATCAAATTGAAGTGGGAAGTAACACTATGAGATATTTTCAATTTATAAATTATATACAAGGTATCTTTGGAGATTGTGAGTATTTTGAAGTGTCCCCTGAGTACGCTACTAACGTTCTGCAGGGTTAGTCCTTTGGAGGGGCTGCCTCCTTAAAGCCTTTGGACTTGCTTCCTTGTATTTTATCCCCACAAGGAGGGTTGCCTCTTCCGCTTTCTGCCGTTGAGGACTTCACTCTTGTTTCCCGAGCTGGGTCTCTTATTTCATCCCCAGAGATTGGGTTACCACTTCCTTCATTTTTGCCGTTCCGATATTTCTATCTCCGCCGTGTCTGCCGTTGTGGTCTTCCGTGTTTGCAGCTTCCAGTGTGGTCGTTGCTCCCACGTTGCGGATTATTCTTAGTTCCCTCTTCTCTTATTAAACCGCAAGCCAAAGGCTTCCCGGTTATGATCGTCTAGATAATTTGTACTAAGCCTCTCTACCACGTTAAGGTGACTATTTAACTCATGCCACAAGTGCTAGTCAATAACCAATCGCGTTTCAATGAATGTTGTTTTACAACCAATGACAGTCGTGTTTCACCTTGCTCTTTATCGTTTTCTCTTTATCAGCTCCTGCTTTTGTGATACAGAAAGAAAGCTCCTCCTTTTTAATGTTCTGAACAGGTCAAATCATTATTTTTCTCCAACAAATACATTGAATATAGCAAATAATGAAAAGACTCCTTCATTTTACTGAGTTGTTTACTAAAAAAATAAATGAATAACCCGTAATGTTGATTATGATATATAGTTTGATGTGTTTCACTATTTCTCCACTTGGGTGCACTCTTACAATATTGCGATCTTATTTGACAATAAATAATATGATCAAGCAGCAGTGAATGAACATAACCTCACATTTCTGATTTGTTTTCAAACATCGCCGTTTACATTAAATATATAAATATTTTAAAATAACTATAGTTAAACAATGATTTGTGAATAAACAGCTTAATTTTATTCGCTAAATAGTCCTAACAAATACCACTCTTGATTTCCAAATTCTCTAGATAAATTCACTCCTCACTTCGTGAGTCGTGAATTTATCGATAATTTGAAAATCACTCGTGGCATTACTTATGATAATCCACGAGGAAGAAGTTTGGGTAGACCAAAGAAAAGATGGAAACAGCAGCAATTTGGAGCCGGAACAGGCTAGTAAATAAGTCTAAACCGTGATGAAGATGATGAAGAAGAAGAATATACAAGTTATCTCTAAAGTTACTAACCATTTCAATGAAGAAAGGCAGTGATTGAAAAATCAATGTTATCGTGAAGTTTTACACATATTCTACTGGCCTTCTACATGACCGCCATCTAGGTGAAAACGCTTCATCTTTCAGCTGTGAATCGAAAGTAGACCTTAACATTTATACAGTAAAAAAACTGCTACTTCTGTGATACGATTCCGCAAATCATACTGACGTGATGAGAACATTTTTAGAATGAATGTAGAATTTTTCACGCTGTGTTGGGAAGGGCATTCAACTCCCTAGCTCTGAGGCGTCGAGTTGATGCGTTCGGACATCACTGGCAATTTTAACCTGCTGTCATGTTACTCATTATTACTGTATATTAAAAAATGTTTGTTTTGTTTTAGAAATTATATTCGGATCCCTTTAAAGGCCATTCCGTTTTGATAATACAAATTTGTCCTTATTTATCCTCTCATTCATTTCAGCATCATGATATCCATCTGCACTCTTACTTTGTCCCCATATATAGCTTATATATTCGTCACACTCGTTCATTTATTTATTTTGCATATCAATCTTCTAAATCAAATCTTTAGATTTATCTCCTATTACCATATACTACGTTTTGTCCAGATTTGTCTTTAATACCCATTTGCAGTAAAATAGATTGTTTTTCGTGAAATTAAATAAAGTATATTTTTTTAATAAGCGAAAATGACACATGACAATTGCCAGCTATATGTAAGAAGACATGGACCTCAATTTATTTCTCCCTAGTTATAACCAAATTTCATTACATTTTTCCTTTAAGCCTTAAAGTCATAACATTAATCTCTCAGGCCATTCGTGTTTAATCCTTTTCCACAATTAAATGTGTGTATGTGTGTGTTTGTTGTGTGTATATAGATATATATATATATATATACAGAGAGAGAGAAGAGTGGGAAAGGGATATATATATAATATATATATC
>JASPKZ010008969.1:0-92594 GCA_030220185.1 Diploptera punctata | reverse complement strand
CCCACCGATTCTTCTTCCTCCAGGATTATACATCAGTGCCATCTTTGGTATCCTATCCTCTGTTATTCTTTGCAGATGTTCTATCCAATGTGTTCCTGTGTTTCTTCTGTTTGTTTGAAGAAGTGGTTGTACTTTTGGTTCCTCTTTAATATTCTCATTTCTAATATGTTCTTCTCTTGTACAAACATTTCAAAGCCCGTAGGAAGCTCATTTCTGCTGCCTGTATTTTACTTTTTCTTTTTCCTTCAGGACCCAGGCCTCACCTTCCATACATCACCACTGGTAGCGCCATCATTGAGTAAAATCTTAGCTGCGTATCCTTTCTTACTTTATTCCTCAGTGTTCGTCTGATTGTTCCACAAATATGTTGACATTTTCTGCATTTTCTTATTTATATCTTTGTTCTTCTTCATAAGTTACATCGCAGCTATTACTACTTTGTTCTTACTGGGTACTTTCCACAAACACTTTCAGAATTAACTGTTTTTATTGATAACAATGAAGCTCATCATTGGTTATTAAACAAATAACACAGAAAAAAAAATCTGTGGACAAATGGAGTTGACAAATATGTTAACATTTCCATTTGTTATTAAAGCCTTTTTACAGTGTCAGAATTTATTGGTGATTTATCTGGTAATATTTTATACCTTTTTTGACCAGGTTCTACACTGAGATGGTAACCACGTAGATTAATCTGTTTAATTTTGAAGCTGGTTTGTTATTTGAAGATATTATTTTTGTTTGATGTTTTTATTATTAATTTCATACATCTCAATGATGGATAAATCATATTTGAAGAGAAAAATTATACGCTCAGACCGGGACATGATCCCGGGACCCTTGCTTTTTCTAGACCAAGTGCTCTACCACCTGAGCTACCTGAGGAAATACTGATCTAAACGCAAATTTTTCTCTATATATGTTGTAATTTAAAAAAAAAATCGTTTTAGATCGGTACTTGCTCAGGTAGCCTCAGGTGGGTAGAGCACTTGGTCTAGAGAATGAAGGGTCCTGGGTTCAAGTGCCTGGTATGAGCGTATAATTTTTTCTCTTCAAATATGATTTATCCATCATTGAGATGTAATGAAAGTAATGATAAAACATTGAAAAATGCCGTACTGGCATTTATAATGTAATGTATAGTTCCCAAATATGTCTTCTTAATAAAGGAGCGGCCATTTGCAAAGATAGAAGCAAAGGCTTCATAGCATTTGGTGGGCGGGAATTACAAAGTATACAGAGAAAAATTTGCGTTTAGATCGGTACTTGCTCAGATGGTAGAGCACTTGGTCTAGAGAACCAAGGGTCCTGGGTCCAAGTCCCGATCTGAACGTACAATTGTTCTGTTCAAATATGATATTATTGTTTGTTATTTTTAATTGTAGAGTCGTCCATTTGGAGTAGCGATCCTGTTTGCTGGATGTGACGAGAAAGGACCTCAGCTGTTCCACATGGATCCATCCGGAACCTTTGTTCAGTTTGAAGCGAAGGCTATTGGATCTGGGAGTGAAGGAGCACAGCAGAGTTTACAGGAGGTGTTATCACAAGGTATTATTTAATTACAAAATATATATTTTTAGTTGCTATTTGAGTTTGTATTTTTTTTAACATTCTTACCTCATATGTTTTATTTTGTTTGAACGATCGTTTCAAAATAAACATATGAGGTAAGAATGTTAAAAGAATACAAACCCAAATATTAAATTAAACCTCATAATGTAACTTCCTAATGATTTTAAAAAAAATTACTTGCTATTGTATTTTAAAATATTTTTAAGTTTTATAAAGCAATAAAGACTGCAGGCTCCACTTATGAGTGACAAAACTGACATTAAAAAATAAAACACATGTTACAATCATGAAAATGTGCCATAAAAGTTACCTTCTGCAAAAGTTGCCCGCAGTGGTCTAGTGGTTATGATTCTTGCCTCTAGACCCGAGGTTCAGAGGTTCAAAACCCGGCCCGGGTCAATGTATTTTAGGAATGAAAAATCCAATGCACCAAGTCCTGTCAGGAGGAACTCAAGCCATGGGTCCTGTGAAATTAAATGTTTTCTTACCTCTCCTCATATACAAGATTGTACTGAAGATGATTATGGTCTCGAAATCACGATTTACTTAGAAGATTTATATGAAGAGAGGTAAGAAACATTTAATTTCACCATAAATTAAACCTCATTGTGATTAATTCCTATAAAATTTAAACATGGGTCCTGTGTTCTGAAGATTTTGAGGTTTATAAAAGAACCTTAAGTCTGAATGAAAAAACCTCTGAGCTAAATTTAACTGACCTTCATCCATCCAAGTAGTACCTTAGTTTTGGTACTAGATGTGGTCCTTCATGTACCAGATTAACTCTCTCTATTCTAAATAAACTCACACACACTCCAAAAAGAAATACAGTATTACCCTGCTTTTACATTCCCGCATTTTATGTTTTCCCACCTTTTACGGCATTTTTTAAAGGTCCCTTCAGTTTCCCTACATCCACAATGTATTAAAAACCCAGCTTTTTACGATTTTGAAATGTTGTTTTCCCACAATTCACGTCACGTTGATCTTCAGCATTAAAGATCATAGCTATTCAATTTATTTGATTGATTATCTCGCTTCTGTACAATTGATATATAGCAGAGCAAGTTCATTGAGCCAACAAAGCCGGCTGCTATACAATCGATAAGGAGCCAAACAAGTTTTAATGAGCCAACGAAGCTGGCTTTTGTACAATCGATAAAGAGCAGAGCATGTATTTATTATTGATTTAACATTTCTCACTGAAAGATAAATTATATTTGAAGAGAAAAATTTTCGCCTCATTTGAAGCTTTACTAGCTTTATAAAGTAATGTTAAATTCCCAATAAATGTCTTCTTAACTAAGAAGCCGCCATTTGCAAAGATAGAAGCAAAGGTTTCAAAAGCATTTTGGCGATAGGGAATTACAACATATTATAAGAGAAAATTGTGCGTCTTAGATTGTAACTCGCCTCGGTAGCTCAGTTGGTGGAGCAGTTGGCCCGGAAAGCCAAGGGTCCCGGGTTCGAGTCTCGGTCTAGGCGAAAATTTTTCTCTTCAAATATAATTTAGCAGAGCATGTAGTTCGCCTCAGAACTTTTCAAACATTTCTGAAATTCAACCCGTGTTACTTGTATGGCAAAACTATGTTTTTTTAATCTCTCAATAAAGATTCGTAGTGCTGCTTGCTGAACCGCTCCTTGTTATTTATTTTTTAAATGTTGAAAGTAAAATAAATTAATTTTATGTTTTACATCAGTTAAAAACTCTCATTACATTGAATTATTATAGGGAATATCCACTCTCAGATCTAATTTACACCTCACCTGTCTTCAAAATTAAATAAAAGACAGGATATGAGGTGAGGTGTAAAGAATTTTATTTTAAATTAAAAGAAACATTACATTATTTAGCCAATATTGTATTATTATCCCAGTCACTGCTTTTTTTTTTTGCATGATCTAGAATGGTTGCTCAATATGAGGGCTAAACATTTTTTAGCGCTCCTCCTCATTTTCCATAATTACACTTTCCCCTATTTTTTACACCATTTTTGGCCGTGGTCCCTTGAAAAGTGTAAAAGAGGGGTAATACTGTAATTATTGAATGGATACCAAGTCACTGTGGAAATAAACAAGCAGCCCTATCTACAACCTAACATCTTTATCTAATGCATACTCTATAGTCAATTCCCATATAATAAATTTATAGATCAAAACATGGCTTTCATCTGACAAAGGTCTTCTCCTTCCTTCCAAGTATTAGGCCAAGGGCTGTTACGATCCTATAGGAAATTTTCCATCCCAGCGTTTCATAGGACGGCCCAGAGATCTTCGCTCTCTTGGTATATAATTATAAACAGCTTTGGGGATCCGATTTGAACTCATTTCTGACAAAGGTAAAGCGCTGAAAGCTATACAAACCAAGCCAAATGATAATTTAAAACTTTTGTCTTACCTTTTAGAATGAACAGACAAAATGTTTTAATTATTAAAACAAACCTCTTAATTGATGTTTTTATTATTAATTTAACACTTCTCACTCAAGGGTAAATTATATTTGAAGGGAACATTTTTTCTCTTCAAATATAAACCTCTTAATGTTACTTCCTATTGTATTTTCTTCTTGTAATCTTGTAAGCCCATGTTTTCCCTTAACAGAGATTTAGGCGCTCTCTCCCCTACAGGGAAGAATTTGAACCATGCTAATTTAGTTTACACGTGTTTTCGTATAGATGTCATTTAAAAAAACACAAGCGAAATGATTTACAAATGTAGAAAACCATCCCCAGAATTATACAAACTTTCTTAACAAGAGCAAGGACAGGCCACATAGTCACCCAGAAATACCTATTTCGTTTTAATATCATTGATTCTAGTACCTGCTGTTGGTGCAACAGTCTTGAACACATCCTCATAAATTGCTCTTTTCCAAACCTTCAAAGTAAATCTTTAATACTGAAGAAGTAGATTGCTTTGTCCCAGGTTGTGGCGACGTTTTTGAAGAAGTATTGGTGTCCCAAAAAGAATACTGGTTCAGGTTGGGTTTAATTTTCGGTAGAGCCGGATTCTCTTCTTAGGGTCGGAAGTTGGTACACAGGATAGGAAAACACTTCCAAAATTACTAAAAAATGTTTGTTGCAGAAATAATTGCAAATTTATTTATTTCTTAATTTCCCAGCAGATCAAGTAAATGTAGGTGATATTATTCTTCACCGTCAATTAAAATTAAATTATTTTCTTTTCTTGAATCAATTATTCTTCTTGTATTAAATATCACATTTTATCAGGAGATCTCTTCTTGCTTCTATCTTTGTTGAAAGTTGTATGCAGAATGACTAGTGTAATTGTTTTATAATTTTAAGACCATTATTACATCACATGATGTTATTTTTAAATTCTATTGGTTAATAGTCCTTTAAATATAAGGTTTAATGTGATTTGTTAAATAAGAAAATTAATTGTTTTAAACATCCAATCATCAGTCAGAGTTTTTAGTTTACTTTCATTTAAGAATATGAAGTTAAGCAGGTGTTCTTATTACAGTTATAACTGAAGGATTTATAATTCTGACAACAATGATTTATAACAATTTTTAAAAGCATTTTTTATAAAAATTGTTATGTAGTGCAATTTCTTTAATTGTTACTGAGACATTTTTAATTCAACAATAACCAACAATAAATTATTTAGATGTTTTTATTTATTGTAAGTTATATTTAAATATTAAAATAATTTTAAAATACAAAATTATTAACTTTAACTTTCATATTTATTATAATATTAAAATCCTGCTTTAATACCTGGAACTTTGGAAAAAGCACAACAATATATCCTGTACTACTCCAGCAGGTAGAATATACTACAAACATCGCGGGCGCTATATCCATCTTTTGTAAAATGAAGAACTGGTAGTGGAATTGTATTTGAAGAGAAAAAATTTCGCCTAGGCCTAGACTCGAACCCGGGATCTTTGGCTTTCCGGGCTAAATGCTCTACCAACTGAGCTACCGAGGCGAATTGCAATCTAGATGCAAATTTTCCTCTTATATACATTGTAATTCCCTCGTGCCAAATGCTATGAAGCCTTTGTTTCTATCTTTGCATAATGCTTCATAGCATTTGTCATGACGGAATTACAACATGTATAAGAGGAAAATTTGCATCTAGATCGCAACTTGCCTCAGTAGTCTCAGTTGGTAGAGCATTTGGCCCGGAAAGCCAAAGGTCCCGGGTTCGAATCTCGGTCTGTGTGAAAAATTTTTCTCTTCAAATAGAATTTATCCTTCAGTGAGAATAATAAAAAACATCAAAGTTGTGGAACTTTGTGTTGTCAGCAAGTAGCTGGATGCACTAAGCATCCCCTCGAGGCGATGTACTGACCTCAATGAGTGTGGTTAAGAAACTTGCCATTAGGAAAGCATTCATGTCCCCTAGTGGGATGAACAATCTTCCCTTCTGAAATATCAACAAATTATGATCATTAAATAAAACCTCAAAGTGTTACTTTCTTCTTCTTCTTCCTTCCAAGTATTAGGCCAAGGCCTGTTACGATCCTATAGAAAATCTTTCCTCCAGCATTTCATAGGACGGCCCAGTGATCTTCGTCCTCTTGGTATATAATTATAAACAGCTTTGGGGATCCGATTTGAACTCATTCTTTCAAGATGGTGTTTCCAATTTAGTTGGTACTGTTTAATATATTCCAAAATTGGCATAGTCTTCAATTCTTTTAAGATATCGGTGTTCCTTTTCCGATCCCATCTGGTGTAACCCGCTGTTCTGCGCATGAATCTCATATCACAAGCCGTTATTCTGCTTTCATGTTGTTTTTTTAGTGTCCATGCTTCACTACCATAGGTCAACACCGGTCTAGCCAAAGTGTTATATAAACGTAATCTGGTGTTTTTTTGTACAAGGGATGGTTTCATAACTTGATTAATAATTCCTAAACTTTTATTATAACTAGTAATTTTTTCAGGGATATCCTTTTCATCCCAGATAGTGAGATAATATCCAAGATTATTTAAATTGATTAGATATCTCTAAAATTTTATTATGGAGATATATTTTAACTTTGTATGGGGTCCTTCCCTTGAAATGCCATAATTTTAGTTTTATTAATTGATATTTCCATATTAAATTTGGCAGCTGTTTTTTGTAAAATGTTACTTTCTAAAAATATTTATTATTATTCTATAAGTTGTTTCTTGTTTTTCTCCCAAATTTCCATTTCCTTCTGCCTAAGCAGTTCTTTTGTCTGCTGTGGTGGTCTAGTGGTTATGTTCCTTGCATCTAGTTCTGAGGGTCATGGTTTCAAACCCGGCTGGGGTCGATGGATTTTCAGGCTCGTAAAAGATAATGAATTTCTTGAATATTTTTTTTTAATGGCTGGAGATAGGAATCACTGTGCTGTGAAGAATACGGGATGTATGAGGTGGTACTCATTTTAATTTCATCAACTTTTATTTCGTTTAGAGAGAAGAATGTAATATCATCACCAATAAATAATTTTAACCTTGGTAATCTCTTATAACCAATAAGAAATTGAATACCCCAGATAGAAAAAATCTGGAATTTATCAAATTAATTGTAAGGACTGCAATAAAATATAACATAGGAAAAACAAAAAGGAATTTGGACACTCGCATAAAAATAACTCTTTAGAAATGTTGATGTTATATTTTTAAATTAACATGTTCTAGAACTGGATATAGTTACATTTTAGAAAGAAAAATTACATTCGAACCGGGAGTGAAACCCCGGACCTCTGACTCTATACATTCAGTGCAGTAACTGTTACGCCATTCGAACTTCCGACAGGAACGTCAAATTTCTTTCTACTTATACAATTAATTCTTTCATACGAAGGCCGATAGCATTCGCTATGAGCAACGCCATCTGATGACTTCTTTTCAAAGTATTTTTGTATTGAGAATTAAAATTAAAATTTAAAAAGTAATGTTTAAATTCTCAATAAAAATACTTTGGAAAGGAAGTCGTCAGGATGGCGTGTGTTGTGAATAGCGATGGCTATCGGCCTTTGGATGAAAGGAGAATTAATTGTATAAGTAGAAAGAAATTTGACGTTTGCTATCGGAAGTTCAAACGGCTGTAACAGTTACTGCACTGACATCAGAGGTCCGGGGTTCAATTCCTGGTTCGAACTTAATTTTTCTTTCTAAAATAAAAACTAAACCAATTCTGGGAACACGTTAATTTAAATATAACATTAAAAAAGAAGTGATAAATTTAATATTTAAGTGAGTGTAGAACATATTTTTAACGACTCACCTCATATTAATTTCCAATTTCTTTGATACCGGGCGGTTTCAGACAATATCTTGTCCTCTTCAGTCATGGCTTCCACTGATCAAATTCTCTGGTTGTTTGATTTCTCTAAGGACATCACCTCTTGTGCTGCCATCTTTGGTTGGGTTTTATAAACTTTGTAATTAACCGCCGGTATCAAAGAAATTTGAAATCATATGAGGTGAGTCGATTAAAATATGTTCTTCACTCACTATTAATGATATAACCTTCATAATGTTTAAGATTGAGGGACATTTTTATTATTAGATGTAATGACCTGTTTCCAGTCGATTGAAGTTGAAGGAGGCTGTCGATCCTGAAGCAGGTGATGGAGGAGAAGTTGAGTTCAACAAATGTGGAGGTATTCATACTTCATAAAAGTAGAATTTGATTCATACATAATTCCACAAAACGAAAGAGAAGTAATGAATTTTCGATTATTAGATGTAGATAATCGAGCTGCCCGATGGACGATGACACCTGAGAGGAAGTTCCACATGTTCACCAAGGAGGAGGTGATCAAAGATATTGCATAAATAACTCTTGGAAGTTTCTTCTGCCTTAGAATTGATCACAGCACCAGACTCTGTTAATTTGTTTACATCTCTTGAGGAATTTATACAACTTCATGCAAACATTATATGAATAGTGATTAATTGCGTAGCCCATAACACTCTCCTTTGTCCACAACTTTATACACCAAGTTTTTATTTTAGTTTATCTTATTTGCCCAAAGATGTCATTGAGTGACATGCAGTTAACACACACCAACTAAATGAGATATCTAGCAGGCAACTAAGGTATTGAACGTTTATAGGATTAAATCACTATGAGGGTTATTTTAAGAAAATTCAAATAATCAATTGAGTTAGTGTTGGTTGGTTGGTATCTAATGTTGAGCACTTGGTAATGAAATCATTCGCTCTCTTTGCACTCCAATATTTAGCAGAAAGGCTGGTCTATTCTACAAAAGCTGGACAACGGAGGAGATGGTTTCTTTCCATATCTTCATTTAAATTGCAAAAAAGGGCAATTTAGGTGAATCTGTTATGCCAATTCTTTGCAGGGGTTTATCCAAGCAGTTTTATGTCCCGTTAGCAGTCTGAAATGTTGCTACTGCAGATTTTTCTTGTAATGTAGTAATGTCATAAGCTTTGTAGTATTTTTCCCATTCCTTTCCAGATGTTTTTGGTGGTGTATTCTACTCTCTGAGTTGGTGTTTTACTTGATGAAAATCCATATTTATTAATTAAATAAAAATAAAACTTAGTTTTATTTTGATTTTCACATTTATTAAGATATAATTCAGTGACAGCTGTTTCGGTACACTGTACCTTCTTCAGACATGTTTAACAAATTATGAATTGTGTTTATTATAGTACATATCAACTGCTTTAAGCAACAATACAACAATAATTTATTTAAATTTTTTAATTTAACAAAGGTGATTCTCATTCAAATCAAGTTAAGAATGGGCCCACATCTCAAACCTACTTTGAAATTCACCCAGATAAGCATTATGATATACCAAGGCCGTATCCAAAAAAATATATGCAGTTTTTAATTGCAATGCACAGAAATCAAAGCCAGAATCCAGCAAAGGCAACCCACACTGTACGGAGCAGATGTTTTGTCCCTGCTTCAATAGAGCAGAGTGGAGTGAGGTGAGGTATGGCGTAGACAGCCCGGTAGTGAGGATTATCTTATCTACCAATTCAGGAGTTGTATCGCTTCCCTATAGTTTATAATGAGAGATTTGGCACTGGATTTTAGTACCTTGCAGTTAAAAACAGCAGATTATTTTTTGAAACACAGCCTTTGTACGTCACAACACTTCTCTGGAAGTTATATTTGAACATTCAGTGGTTTGACAGTTCCCTTGAGCCGTGTAGACACAGGAAGCATTGCTTTGTGTGACGTTGTTCAATCTCTGAGGCAGAACTTTGTATTATGTTTGTGATGTGGCTGTGTTTTGATTGAGAGACAATTAAATTAATGTGATAGCTTTCATTGTATTCTTCACTTGAACAAAATTCCACTTCCCCTAAAATGTCAATATCCAAGTGTCTCCTCTTCTTTTCTTTTCCCCATTTCTTGGTGTAATAATCATCTTCATCATTATTGGTGTGACGGTCCCATTTGCAAAAATTGTAGCCACGGCATTTGATTGGTTAGGGAATTAACTATGTATAAGAGAAAAATACGTGTTTAGATTGGAGGCCTAGGTAGCTCACATGGAAGAGCATTGACATAGAGACTCAAAGGTCCTGGGTTCAAACCCCAGTCTAGGCGTTATATTTTTCTTTTCAAGTGTAATTTGTCCATCATTAAGATTTTTACAAATGAATAATATTAACATATGTTATTATTCGTGGATCCTGGGTAGTTTTTTCATATGTCCCCTCCATTTACTTCCATAGTGTAATAGGTTACAAAATACTTGTCCTATCAGCTGGCTGCTGGCCTCACATCCACATGTGTTAATGAAATGAAAACTAAAAACATTGAAGGAAGCTGTACAGGCTTTATAATGTAATGTAAAATTTGCAATAAGTTGTCTTCATAATAAAGAGCTGCCATTTGCAAGATCGAAGCAATGGTTTTTGTAGCATTTGGCACTCAGGAATTAGCAAGTGTATATAAGAGAAAAATTTCTGTTTATGTTTGCAGTGCTCGAGCATTGGCCTAGAAATCGCCAAAGGTCCTGGGTTCAAACCCAAGTTTGAGCATATGATTTTTGTCCTCAAATATTATGCCGTCGGTATAGAGGTGACCTTGGTTTTTCTCTTTTTTCTCAATCTGGACTCGCTATTTATTGTAGCTACACAAATGCCTCTCCACGATTCTGGGTGGACACCGGTCCCATACATTGACAGGAATTTAATGAGAACTCTATTGTTTTGCAATGGGAATTCAAACATAACACATCCCATAGCTTTGTGCCAGGAGGTTCCTGTCTGACTATACAAATGATTCTTCTGGTCACATATGGTTTGCAATTGAATAGTTGCCCATAAAACATATATAAACCCGTGGACTGTTACCCTGGTTGTGTGACGCACCTGCTTTCCGCCATTTTGTTACATACAGATCACTATTTCGCTTGAAAGCCAATTTTTTTAAATAAATAAATACAGGTTTGTAAGAGAGTATGGATAGTTTTTACATGCACCATACATCAGTAATCTTGAAATATTGTAATCAATGGTAAAGAGAAAAATTTTTGCCTGAATCGGGAATTCGAACCCCAAACCTTCATCTTTCTGTGTTGATGATCTGATCCCTAAACTAATTCAGGGCATCGCCACGGAAAGCTGAATGTTTGGGTTGGTTTCCATTTCAGAAAAATTTTACTCTATGTTTTTGTAATTAATTTAACAACCTCTCTGATGGATAAATTATATTTAGAAGGACCAAAATTATACACTCAAACTGGGGTTTGAACCCAGGATCTTCGGCATTGGCCTGGAGAGCCAAAGGTCCTGGTTTTATACCTCAGTCTGAGCGTATATTTTTTTCTTCTTACTAAAAAATGTTCCTCTGTACCATTTGATTTACAATAATTTAGTAGTGTACTTTACTATACTTACTTCAATCATAGTAACATCTTTATGTTCTTTAACATTAATTTAATGATCCACTGAAAACTCATCTTTAGAATTTCTGTGGGTTAGATCTCTTTTCGGGGCAACTATTCAATTTAGGATGAGATTAGTAAGGGACAAACCAGAATGTCAGTGCAAGTTCCAATGGGGTCAGGATTTTTAAAACTGGACTGAACTTCCTGGTGGTACCATGGGCCTGGGTTTGAATCAGCCTCTAATAGAAATGAGTACCCGACACTTGTTCTGAGAGTAAAGGTGGCAGTCACACAGTGCCGACATCTCATCCGGATAGTCTAAAAAAAAGTTGAAAGAATACTTTTTTTCTTCTCCTGAAGAAGCAGTAAAAGCAGCCCAAATTATTTATAAAAAATATTAATTTATTAAAGATACCCTGCAGAACAACTTCTTTTCTTTCCATTCTTTATTTGTACAGCTTAGTGCATCTTTTATGAATATTCCTGCTATTTTAATGTAACATATGTAGGAAATAACTCTATGACGTTTCTTTTAGTTATTTTCACTCACCATATTTTTTTTTAATATTCTGCAGACTATAGTTCCGTCACATCTAGGCGATGCATTCTAACTCTTCTATTTCCAGTTGTCGATCCTGTAGCTAGATTTATGTTCCCTCTGTTGGCTGACCGATGAACTTCTAAATAATTTTTTTTTTCATTTCCACAAGAATTAAAAAAATTCATAGTTTTCTCCTTATTTTTGTGGGTGTACATTTTCTCCTAAATTGTGAGTTCCTTAGATATACACAGGAAAAACCAGGAGGAACTTAAAAACAAGACTGAAAGAACTCCTTAGAAATGTTAAAAATGGGGAAATAGAAAAGTGTGCGATAGCTGCACGTGCTTGGTCAGAAAAACACAGAACAGAAACTGATGCCAAACTACATAAACAGTTAAATCTAAGGAACTCACAATTTGGGAGAAAATTTACATCTACAAGAATAAAGCAAGAACTATGAATTTTGAAATTCCCGGGGAAAAGAGGGAAAAAAATTATTTGGAAGTTTATCAGTCAGCCAGCAGAGGGAGCAGAAATCAACCTACAGGATGACAACCAGAAACACAACAGTTAAAATGCATTGACAGTGTCGCATAGATGCGAAGAAACTGTAGTCTGCAGAAATAAAAAGATATAAGGTGTGTCAATGTAACTAACTCATGATTGTAGTGTGACCAATTTGAAAGATTAGCAGTGTTAACCTCCTGAGGTATCAAGTGGAACCACCCTCCTGGTGCTGCTGCGTTAAGATTTATCACCCATCATATCATCAGGGTCCTGTCACGCAGCGGGCCTGGGTTCCATCCCCGGTCGGGACAGTTTTTCTGGGTGAGGTTTTTATTGGGGTTTTTCCTCACCTGTAAGACAAATGCCAGGAAAACTTTAAGCCCCAAACGGTCCCCGAAATCATATGGCCATCATCATCATCCTTCACCGGTGTGGAAAGCAACAGGAAGCTACCACACGTACAATTCCCTAGTAAAGCTGCAAGCATAGCATGAAAATGATATGATTGCAGTGAAGGACCTGCCTTTGGGCAGAATTACTATGGATGGATATCATCAGGGTAACATAACTCCATTTTTAAGGTGCCCCAACCTCAGAAATGGGTTACAATTCCTGCATTACCAGGAGAGAATGCTAGAAATATCGTAAGATGATCTGGTGACACTGGGGGGGGGTTGGAGATTTGATGAATTAATAAAAATTTATATTGGTTTTTATGACCAGCCTCATGGGTAGTGGTCAGCGTTTCTGAGTACTGTTCATGAGGTCCTGAGTTTGATTCCCAGTCAAACCATAGCAATTTTTCCTTAAAAGGAATTATTCCTGTGGTTGCTCATGGTCTGGAATTTAGGTTAAGAACTCTCCTGGCGCTTCATTATCATTTATCACCCATCATATCATCAGGGCAATGTAACTCAGCCTTCCAGGTGCCCTAACCTCAGAAGTGGGTTATAATTAAAACAATGTCAGGAGAGAACACCAGAAATGTTGAAATGACAACCTGGGGCAATGAATAAAATAAAATTATATACAACAGGAAGTAACATTAAGAGCTTTAATTAAATTTACAGTAGGAGGAAACACTATGAGGTATTTATATTAATAAATGAGTTGGAGAAAATGTTTTAACATCTCACCTCACAAAGTTACGTGTCTTCACGATACCGGTTTCAAAAGTATAGCATTACTTCCATCTTCAGTCAAATTTCAACAGATGGAATTTGACTGAAGATGGAAGTAATACTCTACTTTTGAAACCGGTATCGTGAACTTTGTGAGGTGAGATGTTAAAACATTTTTCTCCAACTCATTTATTAATTAAGAGGTTTATTTAATAATTTAGATGTTTGTTCTGTATATTCTCACCTCTTATGGTTGTTTTTGTTGAACATATGTTTCAAGGCTTCTGAGCCTCATCGTCAGCGATTAGACAGTGATTTTTTTCAAGTTGTCGGCCCTAATTCTTGACTCCTGCTCCCTCTGCCTATGATCCAAAGAACTTGCTAATGAGGTACCTTTCTCCGGGAATTTCAAAATTCATAATTCTTTCCTTGTACATCTGTATGTAGATTTTTTCCCATATGGTGAGTTCATTTGCTTTTTCTAACTGTTTTAATAATTTTGTGTTTACATCTATTTTGTGTTTTTCTGACCAAACATGAGCAGCCAGTGCAGATTTTTCTACTTCCCCCTTTTTTTTACCATAAGAAAAGAAATACAAAAATTCACATATCACCCTTGGGCACATGAATTTCAAAAGATTTTTTAAACATTTAATATCACTTTACCACTGAAGAGTAATTATAGTTTAAATACATCCATAGTAATTCTGCCCGAGGACATGTCTTTCACTGTAATCATAGCATTTTCATGCTATGCTTTGCAGCTTTACTAGGGAATTGTAGGTGTGGTAGCTTCCCGTTGCTTTCCACACCGGTGAAGGATGATGATGATGGCCTTATGATTTCGGGGACCATTTGGGCCTTAAAGTTTTCCTGACATTTGTCTTACAGGTGAGGAAAAAACCCGATAAAAACCTCACCCAGGAAAACTGTCCCAACCAGGGATCGAACCTTGGCCGGCTGTGTGACAAGGCAGCTCTCTACCTGAAGACCACTGTGGTGGACATAGTTTAAACAAACTAATAAAAACCAACAAAAATGAAAAGATTGATGATAGTAAAGAATCAGGAATATATCAAATAAAAATGTGCAGATTGTGATAAGATATACATTGGGAAAACAAAGAGAAATTTAACCATTAGAACTAAAGAACACACAAGGAATGTAAAAAAAGGGGGGAAAGTAGAAAAATGTGCAGTGTTCAGAAAAACACAAAATAGATATAAACACAAAATTATTAAAACCGTTAGAAAACACAAATGAACATGGCATATGGGAAAAAATGTACATACAGAAGAACAAGAAAAGAATTAAGATTTTGAAATTCCTGGAGAAAGGAACCTCAGTAGCAAGTTCATTGTACCACAGGCAGAGGGAGCAGAAGTCAAGAATCAGGGCCGACAACTTGACAAAAATGAATGAATCGTTTCTTATCTTACCTCATCCGTAGTTTATGTTTTCTTAAACACAGGAACTGCAGTTTTCAAGAGGGACATCCCTCCCATTTTCAACTGACATTATGACTACTGGATTTTTGTTAGAATCTCCATCTATAACATTGCCACCTGGTGTTGATTTGATGAACTTTGAGATCAGTTCACATTCATTGGGAATTTTGAAATTCATGGATCTAAATTTGTTCTTCTGAATATATGTCAATTTAGATCCATGAATTTGAAATTCCTGGTGAACGTGACCTGATCTTGAAGTTTATCGCATCGACACCAGATGGCAATGTTATAGATGGAGATTCCAACAAAAATCCGGTAGTCATAATATCAGTTGAAAATGAGAGGGATGTTCTCTTGAAAACTGCAGTTCCCGTGTTTTAAGAAAACAACCATAAGAGGTAAGAATACACAGACCAAATATCTTAATTATTAAGGGCACTGAGTACTCATTTGGATTTTTCTTTTTGAAAAAATTCAGGAAGGTCTATTTTAATAAATTAATGAGTCATTTTAACATCTAACCTCATATTTCATGTTTTATCAAACTCGGTAACTATAGTTTTCAAATGATCTTGTCATTCATTTTCAACCGCCATTATGACTACCGGATATTCGTTGGAATTTATACAGAAGAACAAATTTATATCTATGAATTTCGATATTCCGAATGAACGTGACCTCATCTCGAAGTTCATCAAATCAACACCAGATGACAACGATATCTCGAAGTTCGTCAAATCAACACCAGATGGCAACGTTATAGAGGGAGTTTCCAACGAATATCCGGTAGTCATAATGGCGGTTGAAAATGAATGACAAGATCATTTGAAACTATAGTTACCGTTGTTTGATAAAACATGAAATATGAGGCAAGATGTTAAAATGACTCATTAATTTATTAATAAGAACCTCATAATGTGTTTCCCAATTTTAACTTTGAAAAAGGTATATTTTATATTATTTACAGTCTTATCATCTTACCTCAATATTAATGTTGATTTGTTCTTGAACATGTTTCGATTGGACATCAGTCATCTTCAGCATCTTGCTCATAGTCTGGTCTGGACAAGATGCTGAAGATGATTGATATCCAACTGAAACATGTCCAAGAACAAATCAACATTAATATTGAGGTAAGATGATCAGACTGTAAATAAACTAATAAAAAAATTATTTTTGTATGTTGCATATTTTTGAACCAAATTGCAAGGAAATTAGTACCGGGTGCCCTTAAAGAAATATTGCATTTTATTAATTGAAGATCTTATAATGTAAAATTCCTAACATGTAATTGTCCGGTGACATCTCACTGCTATTTATTGTACTAATGATATGCATTACTTATTGTAGCTTATAAGAACGCTACCTCCTATGACCAGGGAAGTCACCACAATCACCAGCGCTGTCAGAGTTATCTACGACTACTGATTCCAAGTAGCCATACCTTGTTTATGTAAGTTCAACTGATTGTAAAAGTGTTTATTTTCTGTTATAATAACCTCAGGCACAAAGTGATAGACTGGCAACACCAACAAGCACTAAAGCAGGAAGTTGCTTCCAGTTTTAAATTAAAATATTGTCACTCATACCACGGGGTTTTGCTCTTACTTATTTGGACTTAAATAACTACACAGTTCTATTTAAATTAATATTGGGAAGTAAACATTATGAGGTTATATCATTAATAGTGAGTGGAGAACATATTTTTAACGACTCACCACATATAATTTCAAATTTCTTTGATACCGGCCGGCGGTTTCAGACAATATCTTGTCCCTCTTCAGTCATGGCTTCCACTGATGAAATTCTCTGGCGGTTGATTTCTCTAAGGACATCACCTCTTGTTCTGCCATCTTTGGTTGGGATTATTAACTTTGAAATTAAATTTTTATCCACCGGAATATCGAAGTTCATAGATCGATATTTATTCTTCTGAATGAATATCATCATCATCATAGTACATTCACGAATTTAGGCCATTTGTTGACCTGTTTCGGCCTCAAGAGAAACACCATCCAGAAGTCTTTTGAGTGGACGTCCTGGTCTTCTTCTTCCTGCAGGTTGATTTCTTTGCTGTGGGTCGTCATATTTCAATTCCTTCTGGCTTTTTCGTGTTGAGACTTGAAAGTAGTTTGAAGTTCCTTAGGACAGGTTACTGGCCCGACGCTAAGTAGTCCAGTGGTAGGGCTGCTACCTTTTAGTCTCTGGACCGACATTAGGATACCGCATTTACTCAGTACCTGATGGAACGGTTATACCGCCGTGACTCGGTCCTCAGAGCCTCGTTTGTGAAAACAGGTTGTACCACGAGAAGGTGAGGATGAGAATTGGGTAGGAGAGGTTATACACACGTCACTACCCCTTACAACCCTTGAATGAATATCTTTTCCCAAATTGTCAATTCCAACGGTTTATCCAATTGTTTCAAAAGTTTTGCCTCTTTTTCAATTTTATGATGTTCTAGCAAACTATGTGCAGCAATTGCTGATTTTTCAATTTCACAATTTTTAGTATTTCTAAAATGTTCTTTAGTGCATGTTTTCAAATTCCTTTTTGTTGTTCCAATGTATACTTTGCTACAATCATTACAATTAATTTGATAAATTCCAGATTTCTTACTGTCTGGGATGTTGATTTTTTTATTGGTACTTAGAAGTTTTTCCAGACTACATTTATTTATTGGTGACAAAGTAATGTTGTGTTTGTCAAATATTTTTTAAATTTCCTATGTACTACTGGATGGTACGTAGTTTTCTTGAATTCCTTCTTTTCTTTACTAACAGTTTGTAGAGTAGAGCATTCTTTAAGTTGTTTTACCTTTTTGAATTCCCTTAATTTGTTTGATATTATATTCTTATTAAAACCATTTAATCTGGCTATGTTTAGGATATTCTCGTATTCTTTCTTAAAATTTTCTTCTTTTAGGGGACATTTATCAATCTTTATAAGAGGCTATTAAATATTGCATATTTATGTGCCAAAGGATTGAAACCCGTTGATTTGATATAATTTTCAGTATGTGTATCCTTCCTGTATACATCAAATTCAATTTTTTGAGTTTTTTCATTCCTAATTATGTATAAATCTAAAAACAGAATTTTGTTTTCAATTTCTGATTCTATGGTAAATTTAATTGATACGTCTTGCAGATTAAGTAATTTCAACGCATCATCAACATGTTTAAAATTTATTATCGAAAAAATATCATCCACATATCTGTACCAACTCTTGAAAATCCATGGGTAAGCTTTGGTGATATGGCACTCAAAGTAACTCATGTATAAATTAGCCAAAAATGGCAAAAGAGGATTTCCCATAGATAAACCCGAAACTTGTTTGTAAAATTTTCCATTGAAGGTAAACTAAGAATTTTCAATACTAAATTTTGAAAGGTGGATGTATTCCTCTATTACTTCTTTTTTTAAATCCAAAGAACTCAACCATTTTTCCAAAAAATTCAACATTTTTTTTCTATTGGAACATTCGGAAACAGTGAAATAACATCAAAAGACACAAATCTGTCATTAGATCCACTCTAATGTTATTCAATTTATCAACTAGTTGTAAAGAATTTTCAATACTTTTGTTTTCGAATTCTGGAAAACTCTTAAATTTTTGTACCAACCATTTTGATACGTAGTAACACGGTGACCCTATATTATTAATTATAGGTCTCATTTTGTTCCCAATTTTATTGGATTTTGGGGAGACCATACATTCGAGGATTGGAAGAATTTGGGACTTTCAATTTGAGTTTTTCTTTATCAGAGATTGTGTGCTTAATTTGTTTTAAAGTTTTTTCAAAAGTTTTTTATAGTTTTTGGTAGGGGATCTGTTTTTAGTTCCAAATATTCTTTCAATTCTAAAAGGTTGAAATATTCTGATCTTTCTAAAATTTAGATAATGTATTGACGTAGACTTTCACGGCCGGAGTTGCTATGATGATCTTCAAGAGAATTTTCGGGCTGTAGGCCGTGGTCTTGAGGCTTGAAGTTCCCCGACGTTTCGCCAGAGACTGCGTCTGGCATCCTCAAGGTTTCTCTTGAGACTGGCAATTTTGTCCACTGTCTGTCCTATTTATACGTTCATCGCGATGTGTTTGTAAGTTATATCTGCCTTTTGATATAACTTACAAACACATCGCGGTGAACGTATAAATAGGACAGATAGTGGACAAAATTGCCAGTCTCAAGACAAACCTTGAGGATGCCAGACGCAGTCTCTGGCGAAACGTCGGGGAACTTCAAGCCTCAAGACCACGGCCTACAGCCCGAAAATCTTCTTCAAGATCATCATATTTAGATAATCTTTCTCCTAATGAGCAATTAATTTAATATATATGATGTTTTATAGGAGAGGCCAATATAAGGACTGATCTCATAATATCACCTACATATGCCAATATCTGTGTTCATAATGCTTGCATTCGATTCATTTTCAATATCCGCCGTTATGACCATATTTCCGAACACTTTAATAACCTCTCTTGGCTCCGTCTTACTGACAGACGTAAATTGCACTCTCTTTCGCTACTTTTCAAGCTTCTGAATTCCTACATTCCTACTTACCTGGCGTCCAGATTTGAGAAGTTATCCTCCTACCACAATATTGACACTAGGTCACAAGATAGCAGTCTGCTAACAATTCCTCTTCATAGCACTTCCTCCTATTCTACTTCCTTCACAGTAGCCTCCGCCCGCTCCTGGAATCTCCTTCCTCAAGATATCAGGGGTTGCCGCACACTTGGCACCTTTAAGTCACGCTTATACAGTTACCTGTTGTCTAATAATTAATTTTTCTCTATTTATTTAATTTTATACCATGTCATTAATCTTTTCCTCGTTTTTTTATATATCTTGTACATATTATATATTTAATTCGTTAAATTTATAGAATCAAAATACATTATAAATATTAATTGTATTGTATTCATAACTTGTAATCGTTTATATATATATATATTGTAATTTAGATTTAAGACTTTTCTTTTGTATTTTTTTTAAACCTGGTTGAGTGGTAGACAAGGCCTTAAGGCCTTAACTCTGCCAGGTAAAATAAAGCTATTATTATTATTATTATTATTATTATTATTATTATATTGATTTATGGTATATTGTACCTCTCGATTGAATGTCAGCATTTCTAATAACTCTTTCTAGCGCTATGTTAAAAAGTAAGCATGAAAGTGAGTCTCCTGGTCTTAATCTGTCCGAGGATTCAAAAGGTCCTGGTATTAAATTTGAGTTGTATTTTGACTCACCTCATATTTTTTTACTTTTATGCAGGCTCAAGTTTCATCAGTGAATCTGTGACATTATCGATGCAACACCACGGTCACAACTGCCATCCTGCAGTTGTCTTTCTTGTAAATTGACTTCTGCGCTCTCTGTTGGCTGACCGATAAACTTCCAAATCAATCCCCTCTCATTTTCACCAGGTATTTCAAAATTTTTAGATTTATTTTTATTCTTGCATATGTAAATTTTCTCCCAAATTGTGAGTTCTTTTGAATTTACCAATTGTTTAAGTAATTTTGCCTTGGTTTCAATTCTGTGTGTTTCTAACCAAGCATGTGCAGCTATTGCGATTTTTCTATTTCTCGATTCTTAACATTTCTAAGGTGTTCCTTCAATCTTGTATTTAAATTCCTTTTTTCCCTATGTATATCTTTTCATAATCTTTACATTCAATTTGATAAATTCCTAATTTCTTATGATCTTCAATCTTTTCATTTTTGTTGGTTTTGATTAATTTATTCAAACTTTAATCATTTTTTGGTGCTAATTTAATGTTAAATTTTTTGAAAATTTTATGAATCTTGTTAAATACTAAAGGTGGTATGTAAATTTCTTGAATTTTTTACCAATTTCTTTATCTGTCTGAAGAGTACTTTCAATTTTTACTTTTTGTTTCTTGAATTTATTTATTTTCTTGTGAATCATCTTTTCTTGAAATCCATTATCTTTTGCAATTTTTATAATGTGTTTTTTCTCTTTCTTGAAATTTTCTTTCCTCATGGGAACGTTCACTAGTCTGTGTGTTAAACTATTAAATACTGCTTGTTTATGCACAATATGGATAAATCCTGTTGCTTTAATATAATTATCAATGTGAGTTTCTTTTCTGTAGATTCCAAATTTTCTTTTTTGTTTCTTCATTCCTGATCAATTTAAAGTCTAAAAATTATATTCCTTGGCTATTTTCCACTTCCTTAGTAAATTTAATTGTTTTATTGTTTATATCAGGAATTTATCAAATTGAATGTAAAGATATACATAGGGAAAACAGAAGGGAACTTAAATACAAGATTGAAGGAACACCTTAGAAATGTTAAGAATCGAGAAATAGAAAAACCTGCAATAGCTGCACATGCTTGGTCAGAAAAGCACAGAATTGAACCCAAGGCAAAATTACTTAAACAGTTGGAAAAATCAAAGAAACTCATATTTTGGGAGAAAATTTACATATGCAAGAATAAAAGAAAACTATGAATTTTGAAATACCCGGTGAAAATGAGAGGTGATTGATTTGGAACTTCATCGATCAGCCAACAGAGATCACAGAAATTAATTTACAAGAAAGACAGGATGGCAGTTGTGTTGCATCGATAATGTCACAGATTCAGTAACGAAACTCGAGTCTGCATAAAAGTTAAGAAATATGAGGTGAGTCAAAATACATATTTGAAGAGAAAAATTTTCTCCTAGACCGAGACTCGAACCCGGGACCCTTGGCTTTCCGGGCCAAGTGCTCTACCAACTGAGCTACCGAAGTTACGATCTAGACGCAAATTTTTCTCTTATATACGTTGTAATTCCCTATTGCCAAAATAGTCAAAATACACCTAAAATTTAATTAAAATAAACCTCATATATAAATTAATAATGTCCTGATATATCTGTTTGAATTCTGACCAGACATTGACTATTCTCCATTATTGCCTTAAGCAACCTAATAATTTTCTCTGATATATTAAATTGCTATATACAGTTCTTTCCTATTGATACTGTCATATGCTGATCTATAATCAATAAATAAATAATGGATTTCTATTTTATATTAATTTTTTTTTCCAGAATCTGTCTTAATATAAATATCTGATCAATTGTACTTTTTCCTTGACAAAATCTACATTGATAAGTTCCAGTTATTTTTTCTGCATTTGGTAATAGTCTTAAACATAACATTTTAGAAAATATCTCAAGGGTGCCCACCTAGGGGATATGTGGATGGCGACCACAAGGTGCCCATATCTAAATTGGTATTTATTCCTTTCCATGTACCAATTTCCTCTTTCAACTTTCCTATCCAGTCTCCCTTGACTGAACTCTTGTTTTCTTTGAACCCGATGGTATTAGAGTATTCGAGGCCTAGGGGATCTCTTCATTTCTTTTCTCCTAAACATTTCTAAAAAAACAAGTGTAATGTAGTTCGCCTCTGCAGGTAATACTAGCAGGTGCACTCTGGGTCATGCAAAATTAACTACAAAAGATGTTCAATATGCTTCCCAAAGCAAAAGACTCCGGAGTAAAAGTCCCCCATTCGGATCTCCGGGAAGGGATTGTTTTGATAGCGATGTGGGGGACACAACAGCACTCCAGGGAATGATGTACCACCACCATCTCCAGTATTGCCAAAGCGAGATCATCAGAAAACAATTAAGGTATGCTCTATAAAATTAAAATTTATTCTTCTAATACTATGTCAAAAATATGTTAGGTTTTTTATTTTTTTTATAGTAGCGTTAACTACAATATGGTTAAAATATTGTAAATTTACAGTAGATTATGTCTACTGCTGTGTGAATGTGGAACCAGTAGAGTAAAGGTTAAGGAAGGATTTCTACTTGGATGGGAATGAAGCCTGGATTAGCTCTGTGGTCTGAGCATTAGCACGGAAAGCTGAAGGTTGGTGGTTCGATTCCCGGTTCAGGCAAACATTTTTTCTCTCTACCTTGATTTACAATAATTTAATTGTGTTTATTAATTTACTTAATTCTATCATAGTAATAACTTTAGCTTCTCAATATTAATTTAATAAATAATGCTATAGCCAGAGATAACCCACTATAGAGATGACCAGCGGCAATGTTATTCAGTGATGCCTAGACTCCAGAGACCTCAAGCATTGGCAGAAAAAAACTAGTCGATTACAGCTTAATGTATTTATTGACGGAGCAATTTGCGCCATCTATCGACATAAGTGTAATTAGTTAGTATTGATCCCGGTGGCTCAGTTGTCATTTAAGGTGTTAACAATACCACCTCAAATAATTTATAAAACAATAATGAATCAGATTTTACACCTCACCTTATATTTTTGTAAAACTCAGGACCGATTGCAAAGCAATCTCACCTTCCAAACCGGTCCAGACTTTTACAAAAATGTGAGGTGATGTGTAAAATCTCATTCATTTCATTTTTTGTTAAATCTGTGTTACTTCCTAAATATATTAATTCATAAAATTCTTCTCAACTTCCAACACTATTTTGTATTTAGCCAATGCAATTCTGAATGTATTCCAAACAAATTGAGGTGTATATTTTTCTCTTGAAATAAAATCTTAGGAAACTGGAAGAATATTTTAAAGCCTTGTATTTAAAGTATTCATACCAATTAATTCTTCAACATTCTTTTAGAAATAACATTTTCTTAGAATAAACAAAAACGTGATAACAGATTGTCAAGGAAAGGTCCAAATAAAAACAAGGAGAAATATAATTTAATATTTATTTATTATAGACATATATACTGTAGCAGAAATAACTGCTCTAATTAATTTTATTATTATTAAACATTATTATTATATATGTAGTTGCACTTTCCAGAAAACGTTTTGTGAGAAACTTTTACCAATCTGTTACGCTTGAAGATACATAAAGGCATGTCTGTCCATTGTATCTCAAGTTCCTTGAAGATGGACACATGTAAGTAAATCGGTTTATGACCCCGGGAGAATGCTTCCCTAATAATACGGCCTCACAGCTGGAGATGTAATGTCCCCCGGCTCTGAAAGTCATCCTTCCAGACAGATAAATTACGGTCAACTTTAAGTGTGTCAAAAAATCACTAGACCGCCTGTTGAGATGGCGACAGTAGCCAAAAATTATGTCCATCTGTGTTCAATAAATTAATAAACTTCTCACCAGCGTGTGAAAATCACACCCTGTAAATACACGACCAATCATTATCCTGAGAATCTGCTTGAACTATAGTGGAAACCGTAATGCCCAATCAGAATCCATAAGTAAATAGTATTCTACTAGTAAGGCGTTTTTTTATGTATGTCCAGCCAGTGAAAATATTGGTCTTGTGAAGTGTATTTGTAAGATGGAGTTAGATATATTCCGAATATCGGGAAAGTAGTCTGCTCCGGGTTTTGTCCCCGGGTGGAACAAAATTAACATAAGACTCCCGCGCAGGATTAACTGTTGAAGTCCGCTGCTGTGCGGACTCGTATATTTCGCCGGTCACAAGGAAGCGACTCATTAGGTACACGAAAAGTGTTAGGCCGAGAACGGCAAGTTACAAAGTGATTTATTTTAAAAGCATCAGTGTGCTGGTGTTATATCACGCTGTAGGTCGTGTGAAGACCAGTAATTATCAGTGTTCCAAAAATAGGTCCAGTATTGAACGCTACTCGCATTCCCGCGACCATTCCGAAGGAAAGAAATTCCGGAATATATTCAATTCAATCCAATGTTTTGGAATTGGAACTGTCTTGTGCTACTTATGTTATAATAAATATTATCATTAAATTGACGCCAGTGTTTGTCTCGGTAAGCCTCCTTAATGTCAGCTGTCCTTAGTTCGAACCTCGTCTTGTCCCACGGCGAAAATCCGCAACCTGAGATACATATAGAGTCCATGCCCTGACCAGGCACCAGCCATCTTCCTGTTATAATACATAGCTAACAGATAGTTCACTAATAAAGGTATTTCAGTAATTATGAAGAATTAACACATAGATATGGTATGCAGTTTTTTTTTCAATTAGGCCAACTTTCACAAGAACCGAGACCAAAGCTCGAAAAAATGTATTTTATACAAACAAGCATTGCATTGGGTTTAAAGGACGGAGAGGGGAGAAAATACACACACATGTGTGTGTGTTTATATATATATATATATATATATCATCATTAGCATTCAAAGATTTAGGCTATCATTTGCCTGTTGTGTCCTCAGAATTTGTCAGTCACATTAATGCCTGTCACAATCTTCTTTTACCATTTGGAATTTATTGCATGTTCAAATTACTTTTTATATTTTATTTAGATGTACACTTTTAAAATAAAAGACAATTAAGTCACAAATATACCCAAGAACTGAGATTCCGAACCTCACATGCCCAACCTCTGCAAACGAAGGTTCAACAGATTATATCATTAAATTCTACTTGTCATCTACAATTATCTTTGTAATATGAAAAACTTGAAGTAATATGTATGATATATATTTTGTTTATTAAATAATATGTTCCCAAATATTTTACAATTTTAATACGTGTTAAAATACTTATCTGAAAAACATCTAAGGGGTTTGAATCCTTAGTGACAGGTTTTGTGGTCAGAAACTTTGGCTCAGAGCCATCACAACACACTACTGGTCCTAAAATTCTGTATTTATAGTCACATGGTAAGTTTTCCTGGCATGTTTATATTACGTACTTAGACTTACATTTGATTAATTTAGGAACTGAGCTATTTTAATTTTCTATTATTTATATATTGTAGAATAACTTTTTTTTATTTTGATGTTTAAAGAAGTAAAGTACCATAGCTTTTTTATTGCCAAAGTTCAGGCATAAATTAGTTCAGACTATTGTTTTAAATATATGGCCTCATAAATAATAAAAAAAATATGCGAAAAGTAAAGATTCATCTGGGATTGAACACATACTAAAAAATAGTTTCTTCATAATTACTGGCATTATACTATCTTACCCTAAGATAATATGAATAAAAGGATCTATTAAATTTCGAACATGCAATACAAAAAATTTACCATACACCACATGCATGCACTGGGCAGTTACAGTATGGAATCACAGGATGCAGCCAACATATACAGAATTTTGGAACATGCCCTTCCACCACAGGAGATACATCCCAAACATCTGTGTAACAAAATAGCCCCAATATTGAAGTCTTAAACTTAAAAAGCTATCCAAAATACAAATATGCACTCTAACTAGATTGAAGTGTTAAACTTAAAAACTTAACCAAAATAAATTGCTCAATAACTAAATTTATCCTAAGTTGGAGTTTGATCATATTTAGCAAAAATTGATCGGCAGACCCTTTCCAAGAAACTAATGGAAGACATTTGAGAAGTTCATTCTGTAGTTTAATTAGTTATTAGTGTGTTTATTGTAATTAGTAGGACTAAGATTTTTATGTATAGATATATTTTTTGATAAGATTGATATGTTTGTTAAATATATATATAAATGCTTTTTATACAAAAACTTGAGGGAAGACGAGGCAGAAGAAGACCTAAAACCTCCTGGAGTCAGCGAATATATTTATACATGAAGGAGAAACATCTACGACCATGAGATTGGATGGACTGACAAAATTGGCTATTGGGAATTGGACAATGTCAAAGATATTAATCAACCAATGATCTATCTATCTACAAAAACTAACTGAATTACATACTTCAGTTTGCTTCTCATTTGCATTTTATTCTTAAATAAATAGTTAATTATCATAGACTGATTTACTAATTGTTTTTACAACTGAAATTATTAGATAATTATAATATTACTGTATTAGGTCATATTTTTTTATATTGCAGTGCCTATTTTTGAAAAAATTTATTATTAGATTTTAGATTTATTTATTTAGCCTGGTGGTCATAACTGATTTTTTTGTCATACAAATCCTAGCCCTAGTAATTAGTATGTAGTAATTTGTAAAGTCATTGTTGGCTGCATTGTAATGAGCCACTTTCAGCATACAGGACAATTGCATATCTGAAAGGAAAAAAAGTAATAATTTAACAGACACTTCATAGCACTTTGAACTATTATATTATGTTTGGGAAACAAAATTTTATAAAGAGTGGATGATTTGACATATCCCGGCAATAAATTAACATTTAAAGATGTTATGGATATAGGAAGCAAAATTTTGAATACCCTAATAAAACTATACGAATAATTAACAAAGTAATGAAACCTTCCCCAGTTCACAAATGTACAGGAAAACATTTGTGTAAGGCCTGTTCTGTGTTATGGCAGTGAGGTGTGGGCAATGAGATAAATGGAGGAAAGAACAAAATTATCATAACAACTGGTTGGCCACATACGGCAGAGATCCTCTAGAACAGGGCCACTGAAGAATGCTTACTAGGTGTGACAAGATGCTCCTCCTACTCAACCCAATGTCGGACAGGCTGATAAGGAAAGACAGTTGTGTTGCTTCGAGCGAGGACATGTTCATGCAAGGAGAAAGAGAGAGCCGTCTTTTCACACCTTTTGAGAAAGTTGTAACAGGCCTGCTCTAGAATCCCAAAAGCTATGCTTCACTACCAAAACCATGGGAAGATATTTCTGGACATCCCAAAAACTGATCAAATATCCCTTTATTTTATTTTTTAAAATTTTTCATTAATTCAATATGAAACACATAACTCAACTATTACAAGGTTAGAAGGTACTTGGCCTCATGTGCACATGTAGGACCTAAGTAATATCATTTTAAATAGCTTATCTATTCAACACATTTAATATGCTGCAAGCACAATAAATTTATAAGTTTGTTACATAATTAATCACACAATAAGGGAAGTTGTTGGACTCACCATGTAGCTTTAATTTTAAAACTTATGTAAATATAATAATTAAATTAATGTTTTTATTACCTCACCTCATATCTTTTTTCTTCTATACTGCAGTTTCGGAGCTTATCTCAATCGTCAGTAGCCTCTGGTCGACCGGTGTTATGTCGTTTCTTGGCGGTTTCCTTCTTACTTCTGTCGGTGGACCGATGAACCTCTGGATTAGGTCAAAATTTGCGGGAGTTTCAAAATTCATGAGTTTTTCTTTTTTGTTTTTTTGGATGTGGATTTTTTCCCAGACTGTGAGTTCCTTTAGTTTATCTGTTTGTTTAATTAGGCTAGCTTCTGTATCTATTAAATGTTTTTCAGACCAAGCATGGGCTGCTACTGCTGACTTGTCCACTTCCCCCTTTTTTACATTTCTAAGGTGTTCCTTCAATCTAGTTTTTAAATTTCTTTTTGTTTTTCCTATATAGATTTTGTCGCAATCTTGACATTTGATCTGATATATTCCTGATTTATATTCTTGTCCAATTTTTTCATTTTTGTTGGTTTTAATTATCTTGTTTAGGCTGTATTCATTCTTTGGGGCCAATCGAATGTTAAACTTATTGAAAATTTTCTGGAACTTGTGGTGTTTTACAGGATGGTAAGTGAATTTTTTGAATCTTATGTTCTCTTCTGTTTGTTTTTTAAGTGTGCTTTCATTAATTAGTTTTTGCCTTTTGAACTTATTTATTTTCTTGTGTACCATGGTACATGGCAAAAACTAATTAATGAAAGCACACTTAAAAAACAAACAGAAGAGAACATAAGATTCAAAAAATTCACTTACCATCCTGTAAAACACCACAAGTTCCAGAAAATTTTCAATAAGTTTAACATTCGATTGGCCCCAAAGAATGAATACAGCCTAAACAAGATAATTAAAACCAACAAAAATGAAAAAATTGGACAAGAATATAAATCAGGAATATATCAGATCAAATGTCAAGATTGCGACAAAATCTATATAGGAAAAACAAAAAGAAATTTAAAAACTAGATTGAAGGAACACCTTAGAAATGTAAAAAAGGGGGAAGTGGACAAGTCAGCAGTAGCAGCCCATGCTTGGTCTGAAAAACATTTAATAGATACAGAAGCTAGCCTAATTAAACAAACAGATAAACTAAAGGAACTCACAGTCTGGGAAAAAATCCACATCCAAAAAAACAAAAAAGAAAAACTCATGAATTTTGAAACTCCCGCAAATTTTGACCTAATCCAGAGGTTCATCGGTCCACCGACAGAAGTAAGAAGGAAACCGCCAAGAAACGACATAACACCGGTCGACCAGAGGCTACTGACGATTGAGATAAGCTCCGAAACTGCAGTATAGAAGAAAAAAGATATGAGGTGAGGTAATAAAAACATTAATTTAATTATTAAATTAAACCTCATAGTGTTCTTTCCCTGTGAAAGTTAAAAAAAAAAAAATTATGTAAATATGTTTGTTTATTTTGTCATCACATTCAGAACTATCATAATGAGTAATTGAAAGGCTCCTAGGAAGTATCAGGTTTTGTGCCATAATAGTTATGCCTCTGATGACTTTTTAGATTACGAAAAAACTTTAGTATTTATTAGACATTCACTTACTCAATGAATTATTTGAAGTTCTACAGAATCGCAGTGTGCATGCGCGAATGCTTAATGTAACTTCCACCATGTGGTAGGATATATATGTGAAATTGGTATGACCAATTTTCACAATAAATTTCCAAATATGTTTATAAAAAATGGACATACACAAACTTCCTCTTCCTAACCTGACAAAATAAATTGCATGTGTATTATTTAACAATGGTGTACACTAACTTGTCTCATCAGAACCTAACAAGATTAAGATATAGTGGAAGTCACATTAAACATTGTGCGTGTACACTGCAATTCTGTAAAACTACATTGAGAGATAAATAGCAAAATTTGCTAACACAAATAAATATTTTATACTTGTAAAATATGTTTCAAGAATCATTGCTAAATGTTTAAAATAATATGAAATGTTATTACAAATGGTAAAAAGTATATACCGGTAGCGCAACTGTGGCATATGAATGTTGTATGTAAAATTATAGAATGTCACAATTTAAAGTTCAGCCTACATTATCTGCAAGAAATGTTATTTACCTCTCTTGAGCAACAGGAATGCGATGAAATGATAACTGTTTTCCTCCTTCAGCTGAAGATGAATATGATTTACTTCTGCATTCTGGAACACAACAAAAATGGTTGTTCACCATGATTTAAATTATAAACACGAAATCCTTAGATTATTTAACATCAAATCAATGAACTATTAAATTTCTACAGTACTACAATTCAGCGAATTATATAAAATTATGTTTGAAGCTAACATCATACATTAATTTGATAAAATATATATATATATATATATATATATATATATATATATATCTTGAGGTTGTAGTTATGTCAAAGATATAATATCCATGTACATTCATCATAAAAAATTATTAATTACGTGAAATATTGTTTATAGAACATTGAACAAAAGCATGTTTGCTCTCTACAATTTCGTTATACCCTAAACACGTAAAATACAAATTATATATATATTTTTAACACTGTGTTTTAATTTAATATACTTGGTAATAATACTTACTGAGAAAATTGTTATAATATTCTTGTAAATTTCAAGAGACCTCTTGTTAATTTAAACAAACAAAATATTGATTCCAATTATACCGTGGCTTTCTTGTATATTTTAAAATATGTAGCCAACATAATGAAAAAAAAAAGAACAGAGTTGATTATGATATGAAATAAAAAACTATAAATAAATTTATATATTAAATTTGGGAATTTTTAACATTATGAGGTTCAATTAATAATAATTAAATTAATCGTGATTTCTTCTTACCTCATACTTCTATGTTTTTTTAAACACAGCACTGCAGTATCGGCGACACATTGTCGTCATCATCAGCTGTTTTCACGACTGTCAATTTTTTCTTTCGCCGGTAATTATCTAGACTGCCATCTGGTGTTCTTTTGAAGGAATTACTCTCCAAACTGCCATCTGGTGTTATTTTGAATGAATCATTTTCTAAACTGCTATCTGTTGTATTTTTGAAGAACTTTGTAATCAAGCTCGGTTCGTCCGGAAACTCGAAGTTCTAGTATGGTTTTTGAATATACATTTTTTCCCAAACTGTTAAATCCAAAGGTTTAGATAGATGTTTTAAAAGTTTTGCTTCTTATTCAATCTTATGATGCTCTAATAAACTATGTGCTGCTATAGCTGATTTTTCAATTTCTCCATTCTTTATGTTTCTGAAGTGCTCTTTTTTACGAGTTTCCAAGTTACTTTTTGTTTTTCCTATATATATATATATATATATATATATATATATATATATCCTGTTGCAATCTTTGCAATCAATTTGATAAATTCCAGATATTTTGTTGTCTGGGGTATTACATTTATTATTAGTTAACAGCAGATTACCCAGGCTGAATTTGTTAATTGGAGCTAATGTTATATTAAATTTTCTGAAAATTTTTTGAAACTTATTATGAACTTGAGGATGGTAAGTAAATTTCTTGAATTTTACATCTTTCTTGGGACCATGATGTAAGGTGGTGTATTCCTGTAACCTTTTTTGTTGTTGGAATTTCTTTAATTTATTCTTTATAATGTCTTCATCGAAACCATTTATTTTAGCAACATGAACAATATGATTATATTCCTTGTAAAAATCTTCTACATTAAGTGGAATATTTAACAATCTGTTTAATAGACTATTGAAAACTGCATGTTTGTGTGCCAAATGATTCAAACCTGAAGATTTTATGTAGTTATCAGTATGTGTGTCTTTTCTGTATATGTTAAATTCAATTTTTTGCTGTTGTTCATTTCTTATTAAGTATAAGTCTAAAAAAGGGATCTTGTTATTTTGTTCCATTTCAATAGTGAATTTCACTGACTCATCTTGAAGATGCATTGAAATTGCTTAACCTACTTATTAAAAAAATATTTAATTTAGTAAATTAGTAGGTCTGTTGGGTGCACTTAGACCTGCCAAAATAGCAGACGAAACAGTGTTGAGAGTAAAGCGAGTACAGTGCCTCCAAGTGTTGGCAGGAAAGACTAGGCCTGGCATCACCTTCTTCTATTTGCGTTGGCCTGGGGTGTGTGAGACCACATATCTTTGAAATCCTACAGAAAGTTTATAGAGCTGTCACTAGATGGCAGAAAGTGCAGTATGACCAACCTTCAAAATAAATTCCCAAATGTTTATTAGAAATGCATGTACACTCACTCCTCCCTTCCTAAACTAACAAAATAAATAACATACATATTATTTACTGAAGTGTACACTAATGTGGGTAAGTGAACCACACTACTGCTACCATTTGTGCGCACGGGGCGACACATGACCACAATAAATAAACCACGTTCTCTGACTACCATTAGTCCGGGATCGGGTTTTGTAATTGCTGTTTCTATTAATGTGGATCTGATTTCCAAAGAGGATATCTATCAGGAAATGGCTTAACTTGGGCCCATAGAAGGCAGCCGTTGATTCATCTTTCTTTCTCTGATATATATATATAAGAATACTGATTATTAAATACATACAGTGAGTGAACAAGATAATAACTGTGTTTCAAGAATGCTAACCAGCATGATAGTGGAGGAGCTCGGAATAGTTTCTTACTTGAGTGATTTTATTACAGGATAGTAAACAACTACTTATACTTGAACAATGAAAGAGGGGCGTTGTTTAAAAGATAACTTTTAATATAAACAAGTTGGCTGAGTAAAAATAAATTAACAACAAAAATGATAGTATTTGATCAAACGATCAAAATAGCCATACAGATAAATAAATGAATAACATACCATACATCACGCAACACTCATACATGCGTCCGAGTTTCGGGGATCACCTCTTCCCTAGACTGCCGGACTAACTCAAACAGGCCTCTTCTTGGCCTCAGATCAACTTGTCTATGTAGAGTTCCATTTTAACCTTCCAGTCGCATCGTGACCTGGAATCGGATTCCACTCTTGAATCCGTTTAAACAACAAAAACGCTGATTGCTAGGATGATCGAATGATACTCTTCTGTTAGTGCACCATGTATATAAAGGTTCTGAGGTAGAGGGGAGATGCGCCGTAGACATGCGCGGCAGAGAGGATGAAGGGGGAAGGGGTAGCTACAAGGAGAACAGGATATTGGCATATTTCATAAATGTTCCAGTGTAGGGAGGAGAACGAAGATACCATACTGAGCCGAAAAATGCACTTTCGGTTCACTAACACTGACATTAACCTAATAAAACTATATGTAATAGAGTTGTTGATGGTGGCAACATTGGATGAGGAGGGGAAGATAGCTAGTAAGTTTTCTGGTATTGTCTAAAAATATTGTCATGTTACCATGTTTCTCGTAAATAAATAAGTAAAAATTGTAAAAGAATGATATAAGTATAATTGAAAAATGTTTAAAATATTACAAAGACAGAAGACGTATGTAGTGTAACATTATTACCAAGAATATGGAAAATAAAGGGAAAGGTATTGTACTGTTGAGCAGAAGTTCTTATTTGGGAGGCCCTAAGTTTAAATCTCATGCCAATCAACCGGATTGGGATTCTTGTAGTTTGCCTGAATTTTGAAGAAAAATGGTGGTTTTGATTTTTACTGTAATCCATTTCTCCAAAATCATTATTACTTTCATAATTGATAACATTTATATGATATCAATTTCATAAATACAGACATCAGTTAATTGTTCCAACTCATAAAAACCCCAATTTTCTTTGTTTGTTACTGATATTGACTGCACATCTTCTTAGGCTGGTTATTCTCTTGAAAGGAGTTGTAAAATCCACTTCCAGCTTGTTGGACCTGTTTTAGCTTCACTGTTGTCTCATCTCCTATTTATTTTCAGATTTATTATTATTTCTTCAGTTACCTTGGTGGAGGTAGTAGGGATCAAATTTCCCTGTATTTCACCCTACTTGAGCAATGTCCTCCTCCCATAATGTGGGAGACTTCTGGAAGTACAAACATTGCAGAAGTATTAGGGAAAATGAGATTCAAATGGTTTGGACATCTAAACAGAAGAAGGGGGGAGAATGCCAAAGAATGTTATGGATATGAAATTAAAGATAAAACAAATGTGTAAAAACCAAAGACAAGATGATTGGATCAAACTAAAATGGATCTAAAAGAAAAAAATTTGTAATTTGGAACAAATCCAAGAAAAGGAAGTATGGCCTTGATAGAAATTTGTAGAGAAGGCTATGTACTGAGATCAACCACACATAAATGGAAACATCTGATGATGAGAAACAGCAAAAGACATCCTACTGGTTTACATCCAAAGATCCGGGACACAATGTGACTGTTGCTGAAGCATTTCAAAATAATACAGAGTGTGCATGGAATATATATCGATAGTTACACAACATTGTTGTGAGTTTCTAATTTGGTTATACCGTTTCTCACATTTTAGAAAATTTTCTTTAATACCAAATTAACCACAAAGCTAATTGAATCTGGAGATTATCAGTGATTCCTATCCTCAATTAACATGGCTCAACTGCACTTCTACTAGCACTTGATTTTTCAGTTATATTCTTGTAAACTATAGCTCTCCTTGCATATTTACTAACATTATTTAATATTTTAAACTTTTTCAAACAATTTTTATAACATTATTAGACAATTTTAAAGTATTTATTTAAATATGCAAATCACAATATTATGACACTGTTAGACAATATTGTGATGCTAACTGCTATTTTCTCCACAGAGTATATTACTTAGTCTATGATTTTTCTATTGCTGTTTCGGGTTATGGATGGTTGGATCAGCATTAGGGAGTGATAAGTAAGTGTACACCCATTTTTAATAAACATTTGGTAATGTTAATATTATTAATAATTTTTTTAACTTAGATTTGGGGATTTATTGCAAATATTGGTCATTTAAATTTCATAATGACGGAGAGTAATCGAGGATGATAATCGATATGTGGTTTGATTGAGGGTTATCGCTGGCTCTACAAACTCTGGCGCATGTGCACTGTTGTTCTATAGGACTTTGAAAATATTCCATGCTAGTTTAAGTGCAGTTTTTCCAGTTTATACTTGGTTTCTACTTCCTTAAGAATGTTACTTTTTTGACATTGGCATTTCTTCTGTTGTATGTTGTAGCTGTGTAACCTGCTCATCTCAAATGTCTTAATTCTTATTCTTAATTAAATATACAGAGTGGAGCAAAACTCTCACAGGTTGTTGAGGTATGTTGGTTGAGTATTTTATATAAGGGACCCATGGTCTCCACTCTCCAGTGACATATTACTAGAGACCAGATGTTGGGGAAAATGCCTACAGTTATTTATTATAGATATTGTAAAAGTGACTTCATATAAGTTCATAACGATGACCCTAGAGTTGTTTTCCATGAAGTTAATTTTGCCTATAAATGCCTATTTCAGCTTACAATGCCTATAAATGCCTATTTTCTATTGTTTTCTCCAAATTAACTTAGAATTTCAATGAAATTAATTGAAATGGACAAACTTCATGACACATATCATTGCATAGAAACCTTTAATTGAATGACAATATTATTTTTGATGTTGATAACACTGAATGCAGTCTCTAGTCCTCGTTCACAAACAGGTGCTTCAAAGGCATAGTGGTGCGACAAGTGTTTTTTTTCCCCTGTAGAGCAGTTTTTTCACGATGTCTAAAGAATGGACAACAGTACAACGGTAAAAGACAAACTTACTAATTTCGTGAAAGAACTTGATGCGGAAATATTCTCAAGTGACGATTCAATATTGTTTTGCAAAGTAAAATGTCGGTGAATTGCTCGAAGAAGTGCCAGCACGTACACACAGCAAAACATAAGTACAGGCAAAACAAGTTCCAAAATCATCTCTGATATCTTCGTATGCTATTGATAAGGTATTAAGATAGTTTTATATGCTTTACGTAAAGCTGTAACAATTTATGTTGTTGTCCATTTTTTGTAAGAGCCTAGTTTGATTTTTTAGTGCCTATATTAATGATTTTAGTGCCTATTTTGAACTTTTTAAAGCCTAACATCCGGACTCTACTTATTACACAGTAATACGTTAAATAATCAAATTAATCGTAAATTCTTCTTACCTCATAAATCTATGTTTTTTTAACAACAGAACTGCAGTATCGGGAAACATCATACCCATCATCAGCTGTTGTCATAACAGTCAATTTTTCACTTTGCTGGTAATTTTCTAAACTGCATAACTGGCATAATGAAGAATTGACAGTCGTGACAACAGCTGACGATGGGAATGATGTTTCCCGATACTGCAGTTCTGTGTTAAAAAACATAGATGTATGAAGTAATAAGACTTCACAATTCATTTGATTCTCATTAAGAAAACCTCATAATGTAAAAATTCCCTACTTTATTATACAAACTAATATGTATTTTGGATTTGATAAGATGGGTTTTAATAGATTACACAGACAAATGAAAAAATTATCAACTAAAATTTACTTGAAATAGGTACTGTAAAAATCAAACTATCTATCAGATCCCATCTTATCATGATCTTGGACAAAAGCAATTGAAAATAGCTGATACTCTATGGCTAATACACCAACAACAGAGTGTAGGTAGCATTCTGCTGTCTTCTTTCCCTCCTTGTAATCACTCAAGTCACCTTATTAGTCTCTAATAACGCACCTGAGATTATGGATTCCTTACATCAAAATATCCATTCAATATCCCTGAAAAACCAATGAAAGTTTTCCGCTAGATTTCTGTTCCACCTTGTGTAAGGTTGCAGGCTTATTATTATAGAGTTTTGGGAGAAACCACAGTTTAACTTATCCAATATATTTTCTTATAGGGGCACGCCGTAGCGTAGTGGTTAAGGCATTGAGCTCCAAGCCGGAGGGTCGAGGGTTCAAGTCCCGTTGTGGTCAGGATTTTTAAACTGACCCAAACCTTCTGGCGGCACTATGGCCCTGGGGTCGATTCAGCCTCTAACGGAAATGAGTACCAGACGCTTGTTCTAGGGGTAAAGGCGGCCGTCACGCAGGGCTGACAACCCGGCTGACATAAAGTGCCGATTGTCTAGAAAAAGTGGGAGCCTTAACCTCCTACTACCCCAAGGGCCTCCGGGCCTGTTGTGGGATCGCTTTACTTTATATATTCTAAGTCCTATAGAACAACAGTACACATGCGCCAGAGCCAGCAATAACCCACCATCGAACCACATACCGATTATCATCCTTGCCAAATGGGTTATCACTGCTTGCCACATATCGATTATTATCGATATCGTACTAAAGTTTATGGGGACACACCGTAGCCTAGTGGTTAAGGCACTGAGCTACAAGCCGGAGCGCCGAGGGTTCAAGTCCAGTTGGGGTAAGGATTTTTAAACTGACCCAAACCCTCTGGCTGCACTGTGGTCAACTCAGCCTCTAACAGAAATGAGTACTAGACGCTTGTTCTGGGGTAAAGGCGGCCGTCACGCAGGGCTGACAACCCGGCTGACATAAAATGCCGATTGTCTAGAAAAAGTGGGAGCCTTAACCTGCTACTACCCCAAGGGCCTCCGGGCCTGTTATGGGATCACTTTTTTTAAAGTTTATACAGCTTACACTAGATGGTAGCATATTGCTGTGAAATTTAAATGACCAATCTTTGCAATAAATCCCCAAATCTATTTTAAAGAAATATATTAATAATATTAAAATTACCAAACGTTTATTAAAAATGGATATATACTTACTTATCACTCCCTAACGTCGTTCCAATCAGCGATTCCCCAAACCAGCTGTGGGTTGTTAGCAGGTTATCATTGGGAAGAAGGGAGAAATGTGTAATATACTCTGTGGAGAAAATGGCAGTCAGCATCACAATATTGTCTAACACTATCATAAAGCTAATGTTTTTCGTATTTAAATAAATACTTAAAAATTATCAAATAATGTTATAAAAATTGTTTGAAAATTATAAAATTATTAAAAAATGTTAGTAAATACAGAAGAAGGGCTATAGTTTACAACAATAAACTGAAAAATCAAGGGTAAGTAGAACTGCAGTTTTGCAGTTTAGTTTTGGAAGATTACAAAGAAAAATGAATCAATAATCGTCAACTGAAATAGAAACTATAAAAATAGTAACTATCAGAACCCATCTTACCATGATTTTGGGCAAAGATAATAAGACAATAGAATGCTACATATCTACCACATCGAGAACACATTACTCTATTTTAAGTCACTGGCGACTCTGAGTTTCTTTTAACAAAACACTCACCAACATCCCTGAACAATTTGTGTCAAAGTTTTTCGGTAGAATTTTGTTACAAACTGTATTGATGCATAAAATTCACCTTTTAATCTTTCGGAACTCCACCATTGCCAGTGCCAAGTCCAGATGAGAAAGGAGGAAGGGGGAGGAGTAACACCTCATTAAAAAATCTTTGTACAGCTCGCTCGGCTGGTAAGAGCCCCAATGGCAGATGCAGCAGAGGGTAGGAGAACTACTGTATGGTGCAGACGGCGGATGAGGCAATAAAGTGTGGATCAGTGAAAGCAACTCATCTATAGTGGACACCAGAAAAAGTCTCTGGTCCTCCAGGTTGGGGGTTGATGCTTTGTGCCAGCTCCTGATACATTGTAAAAAATGCTAAAAAAACCAAAATATATAGCCTCAGATAGGAAACATAAATAATACAATAAGAGAAATAATTAATGTAGAAAAGGATATTGTACAAGAGATTGAAAAAATCCAACTAAGATGGTATGGATATATGAGAAGAAGGGACACAAAAACAAATAAATATTGAAATGGATACGTCCTGGAAAAGGGAAACGTGGTAGACCAAAGTCATCATCATCATCATCATCTGCATTCATGGATTAGGTCTGTTGACCCGTTCCGACTTCAGCCCATCTCTTTCTAGGTCTGCCCACATCTCGGGTGCCTTTAGGTTTGTATTTTGTTATTTGTTTTGGATATCTATCTTCATTCATTCTGCCTATGTGTTGCTTCCATTTTTGTCTATATGTATCTATTTTATCAGTTATTGCAAATATTTCAAGTTCTTGTCTTATTTCTGTGTTCTTGATTCTGTCTTCCTTAGTGCACCCTTTAACAGATCTCAAAAATTTCATTTCTGCCGCCGTTATCCTACTTAGAACTTGTTTTTTATGTATCCAGGCTTCTGATCCATAGAGCAGTACCGGCACTGCCAACATTTTATAAAATTTCAATTGGGTCTCTCTTGTTTTATTATTTAGTGATCGTTTTATCGTACCACATATTCCCTGGAATTTTGCTATTTTATTAGTTGTATCATTATCATAATTAAATGAAATGTCACATCCTAGATAATTGAGATGGTTCACCGTTCTATGATTTTGTTTCCTATTACTATTTTGGATCTGATTTGATTTTTCCCTTGGAATGCCATTACCTTAGTTTTTTCTATGGATATTTCGAGATTATATTGTTCACATATATTATGTAGTTTAAAAATATTCGTTTGAAGTTCGTCCTCCGTATTTGCTATTATTACCTGGTCATCAGCGTATAATAATGTTTTCAAGTAGTGTGTTTTATCTAATTTTATTCCTTTATTTGTTTCTTCGTTCCATTTTTTTACTATATCATTGATGTATAGGTTAAACAAAACTGGAGAGATACTGCATCCTTGTTTAACTCCTTGATTTAGTATGAATTTTATTTTTACTTACTTCATTTCTAGTTTTTATAACAAAATTTGTGTTCCAGTACAAACTCTTTATAGCTGCTATTAAGTGTTTCGGAATTCCTTTTTCTTTTAAATTGTCCAAAGTTTTCCTCTGTCTACTTTATCAAATGCCTTGACAAAATCAATAAAAGCCATGTGTGTTTCCTTGTTATATTCTCTTCTTTTGTTTATAAATTCTTTTATCGTAAATATATTATCCATACATGAACGCCCTTGTCTGAATTCACTTTGTTCTTCTGTTAACATTACCTCTGCTATTTGATTTAACCAAAATGTTAAGATTCTTGAGTATATTTTATAGCCTGCAGTTAAAATGCTTATTCCTCTGTAGTTGTTGCAGTCGTTACGTTCTCCTTTCTTAAAAATAGATTGTACTATTGCTGTTGTCCAGGCTTCTGGTATTGTTGCTTGTTTCCAACATAAATTTAAAAAATGTAATAATCTCAGTTAAAAAAAATTCCTCCATATTTTATTAATTCCATATTAATTCCGTCTATTCCAGCTGCCTTTCTGTTCTTGGTTGTTTTCAGTACTTCTTCTAATTCTTCCATTGTTATCATATCTATTCCTATCTCACACTCATATATGTTATCTTTAGTTATTTTATTTTCATTATACCACAGTTTTTTATAATGTTCTTCCCATTGTTTCTCCTCAATTGCATTGATCTGTATTGTATCTTTTTCTTGTTTATTTAGATGTTTCATTACTTTATAGGCTATTTTTTGCTGCCCATGTATATCGTATTCTAGTCTGCTTATATATCTATCCCAACTGACTTTGTGTACTTTTTTAATTTCTCTTTTGGCTATTGCACTTTTATGTTTGTAATCAGCTCTTAATTCTGGTGTTCTATTCTGTAAATATTTGTGATAAGCCTCTTTTTTATCTTTTATTATCCTATCTAATTCTTCATTCCACATTCTTAAACCCTTCTTGTTATATATTTTATATTGTGTTCCTAATGCCTCATATGCTGCTTTATCAATGCTTTCTTTTATATTATCCCATTCTCGGTTTATTTCTTCGGAAGTAGGTTTTAATATTAATTGTTCATTTAGCCTATTCTGATAAAGATTTTGTAAATTTTTATCTTCTAGTAAATGTACTTTGAATGTGGTCTGATTATTTCTATATTTGTTTTTAGTTTTCTTCCATCTCGCTAATATATTTATTTTTGAGATTACTAAATAGTGATCTGAATAAATGTCACTATTATGTTAAGATTGTGAATTTGTGTTTTAATAATTCTTGCTAGAGAATCAGTATTTCGTATAAATTATTTTGGTAATCTTTTTACATCTATAATTATACCTCTAAATACTCTCGTATCTGTTAATAATGATGATGCTTTCTTATTGATTAACACATAATCTATCAGTGAACGAAAACCTCGTGCTGACCATGTGTATTTGTGAATATCTTTTTTCTTATAAAATATATTTTTTATTTTAAAATCATTAAAAATTGCGAATTGTTTTAATTCTTGTCCATTTTTATTTATGACATTTTCTCCGTGGATCCCAATTATATTTGCCACTGGTTAATTCCCCACTCTAGCATTAAAGTCTCCTAATAATATTATTATGTCGTTCTTGTTTATCTTATTTATTTCCTTTTGTAGAGTAGTATAAAATGTTTTTGTTTCTTCATCTCTCCCTTCCTCCGGTGCATATATTGCTATAATTGTCATATGTCCTCTGTTATTCTTACATCGCATTGCCATTATTCTTTCGTTAATACAATTATACGTGTCTATTTTGGATCCCCATTTCTTATCCACAAATATCGCCACTCCTGCTTTCGCTCTTTCTTTCTGACTTACTCCACTGTAAATCATCATCATATCATTTATCATTTGTGATCCTTTCAATTTTTTCTTTGTTTTCTGAGGCAGCTAATATATTTATTTTTCATTTCTTTTGTTAGTTCGAATTCTTTGCTTCCCAAGCCTCTGACATTCCAAGTCGCTATTTTAAGCTGGTCATGTATTCCAAAACTCTTTTTATACTTTTTCTTGCTGTGGTCGTCATAAGGTTTATCAATCTGGCTTTTCTTCTGCTGAAGTTTATGAGTAAGTTATTTTTTACTACTAGAGGTTACCAGCCTCTAGCCAAACCCTTCTTCCTGGAGGACAGGGAACTGCAATTTCGGAGTGTTCGTCTCCTAGAGAAGTTGCCTTCACTACGGCTTTGGGGACTCCTCTTCTACCCACGTAACCCTGTGGACGGGGCCCTACCCAGTTACTACCCACTGGGCGAGTGGGACCTGGAGCTCACAAAAGGGCAGGGGCTCCTACTCCCTGGAATGGACTACCTCTTTCAAGGGTACCACTCTGTTACCCTAAGACCAAAGTCAACGTGGATAAAGGGAATTCAAGACAACATGAAGAAGAGAAATATGACAGAAGCAGACACGCAATACTGGCAACTGTGGAAGAATTTTTTTTCTTTCAAATGCCCCAGGTTTGTCTTTGGACATTCCTGGTTTCTCTCCTGGCATGGCGTACTTGTAACCCACTTCTGAGATTGGGGCGCCTGGAAGGCGGGGTTACTTTGCCCCGATGTTATGATGGGTGATGATGATGATGATGATAATGGTGCGCCAGGAGAGTCCATAATCCTAAGCTTAACCTAAGATGAATATGAATGATGATGATTGCGATGGCCGTATGATTTCGGGGACCGTTTGGACCTTAAAGTTTTCCTGACATTTGTCTTACAGGTGAGGAAAAACCCTGATAAAAAACCTCACCCAGAAAAACTGTCCCGACCGGGGATCGAACCCGGGCCCGCTGCGTGACAAGGCAGCACGGTACCCCGAGACTACATGTATATTTCGCTTGAGGGTACCTGTGTAAATAACAGAAAGATCCTGAAATATAAAAAAATCTTTCGGAAAATATTCACTCTGCAAAAATAATCACGTAAATAACTATCGGTAACACACGTATGATCAACCAGACGCTATCTTTTATCAATTTATTAAAGTAAACTGGATCACAATTAATTTCATTCATCAACAGGTTTACAATGAATTAGCACATCTTTCTGTGACTAATGTTCTACACTCTTATTTTTCCCCCCAAATCTCTCTGTCTTCCGAGCAATACCGTCGTTACCATAAGGGCACAGGGGGTCCGTGCCCAAGACCCCATCCTAATGGGGTCCCTGAAGACGATATATTCGCTTACACTACGCTACGCTCGGGATGATAACACCGGTCAACATGATTTTTGTCTCGAGTACCAATAGTTGTACTTGATGCAGTTTTTTATCGTGTTTTCAAATATGTATTGGGAATTTCTCCATCACCCACAGTTTTTTATTTCAATTTCAATTAATGTATTTGAATAATTATTTTGTTAATAAACGTTTTTTCGTCCATTTGTCCATTGTAAAATAAAACCAAATGAGCTAACTCAAATGGTTTCAGCTATGGAAAAGAGATATCAAGGCAAATGGAATCCTAATATGCTGGCCGATTATTGTTGGATCATCAAGAGGGATGCCCCACAGGCGACATATAGGAGAAAATCGTCATTTCTTACTTTATAGGCGAGTCTGAACGTTCGAACATTGTGTAGTTACGAATGTAGAAAATATTTAAGGTGTTTGAAATTATAAATTCCTGTCTCTCGGAAACCTTGCGTGATGGAGAAAAACCGATATCATATTTGAATTCAAGAGAAAAAATACTATCAGAACCACATATTTTTCTTTCTGAGACAAAAAAAGTTTATTTTTTGTTGCTAGTGTAATTCGTTCTCTTGTGACATCGCGTCCTCCCCCCCCCCCACCCCAAAGTCTCGAGCTGAAACTTACCCAAGGCATAATTGGTCACTTCTATGACTCGTAGCATAAATAGCTAAACTACTTTTTATAATTTTTTTTTACTTTCCAGCAGGGCCCCAAATTCTTATGTGCCCAAAGGGTCCCGGCAAGGTCTAAGACGGCACTGCTTCCGAGTCCCAGTCTTGTAATCCTCTTTAATTGATCTGTTTCTTTACAATATAAACGTTAAAATGTGCCTGTTGGTAGGTGCCGTCGTCCTCAACTTTGTTAAAATGGTGTATATAAAATTAACTGGAGGCCTTTCGGAAGTTAACTTCCATCATCAGCAGGTTGAGCTTCTGCTACTAGTTGTTGTTTACGATGGTGTACACTCCAAGTGTTTGTAGTAGCATTATGTCCTGCAACCAACGGTTTTTGGTCTACCTCTACCCATTCTTCCACTGAAATCCAATCCAAAACTCTTCTTGGTAACATTTCATCATCCATTACATAATTATTATTATTATGTTACATTTCTAGCAACTAGTAAGCAAATACTATATAAAACAATTGAAAGTAATATAACAATATTTTATTTTATGATGATCTTGAAGAAGACAACCCTTTAGGATGCCAGACGTAGTTTCTGGCGAAACTCGGGGAACTTGAAGCCTCGAGACCACAGCCTACAGCCCGGAAATCTTCTTCAAGATCATCATAACAACTCCGGCCTGAAAGCCTAAGTCAGTACAATATTTTATTTTATTTAAATAAAATTACTTTTGTTTTTAAAATTAATTATACTATAAATATGATATTAACTTGGCCTGTTATCTTGAAAAGTTATTCAACGAAAATAAAATGGTTCTCCAGTTATCATCTCTTTCATCTGGAAATAGAAATTTAAAATTTATGAATTATAAATTGGGTGAATGGTCTGAATAGCAGGTTTGTTACTATACAGCAGAGAGGCGGATATTGTTTATCACTCGATTGAATTTAGAATTGACCCTAAGGTCTACTCTAACTCCCTTAGGTATATTAGGAACTTTATAGGATTAAGTTGACTGCAGAGTGGGACTAGCTGTGTAGTGTTGTTAACTGAGGATTATTGTGTGAAGCCTTGCATTCCCATCCCAGCAGGGCATTCAATGTGCCTATTTAAAATAAACCATTTCATCTTTACTTGATATTATTGCATATAATCTGAGTTTATGTATACATGCATGGTACCACGCCATGTACCTATAGATATCCAATAATTGCTTAACCTTAAATTCGTAATGTATCTTTTTTGATACATTAGTTGATTCAATTAATGTAATGTTTTAAATAAATCAGAAGAAAAAGAACAAAAAGGAACCACTTAAATGTGTGTCTAATTATACAATATATCCAATAATAACAGTTACACAAGATTTCTTTTTCACTGCGGTCCGCCACATTCAAATAACTAGCAGAAGAAATTTGTGTTTTGCCAATTTAAGGGTTAACAATATATTTATCTCTTCATCTAAATGCTGAATAGAAGAAAAAAAACCTTGTGTCAATTTCAAAAAAAATCTTTCTTGTATCTTGTAAGCCCATGTTTCCCTTTGCAGAGATTTAGGCGCTCTCCCCCTACAGGGAAGAATTTTAACCATACTAATTTAGTTACACTTGTTTTCGTATAAATGTCATTTTGAGTGGTCCATGGTCAGCGTTCCGCCTCATACTGACATCTAGGAAATCAAGGTAGTATTGGACGGGAAAATACGGTACATTTTGCTTAGAGGCCTTTTCATTGAGGCTGAAGGATTTTTTTACGAGTCTAAAAATCTTCAGAAATGCTTAACTTATTTTGATATATTATGGTAACTGGGTAGTAGATGGTGTTTACTTAACTACGTTGCCTCAATTCTGGAAATGCGTGCTATTATGCATTGCAGAGACTCTTAACGTCCCAACTCCTTTCAAAAAACGTTAAACTGAAAATATATAAAACTATTATTCTACCAGTTATATTATATGGATGCGAAACATGGACTCTTACTTTAAGGGAGGAAATGAGATTACGAGTATTTGAGAATAAACTTCTTAGGAAAATGTTTTGACCAAAGAGAGATGAACGTACAGGTGAATGGAGAAAACTAAATAATAGTGAACTACATGCTCGTTATAAGAAGCCAGATATAATAAGAACAGTTAAGTCTCGTAGACTTATGTCGCACGAATGCGGAATGAAAGACGTGCATGGAAGCTTTTTGTAGGAAAACCCAGAAGGAAAACCCCCTGTTGGTAGACCAAGATTGAGGTGGGAGAATAACATGAACTAGGATTTGAGGTAAGTAGATTACAAGGGAATGATTGGAAAACATTAGATCAGGATACGGATGTATGGAGAGCATATATCCGCGTGGTCATGAACCTACGGGTTCGATAGTGCCAGTGAGTTAGTTATGTTTTTTAACATCTCAGGTCTCAGAGTCGAGATTTAAAGCAGGGCGCTAAAAGGTCCAAAATGTTTATCCAGAAGTATGTTTCAATCTTGAAATTATGTATATTTCTCATAGTTTTACTTTCCTTCCAAAAGAAGGAAAATTGGTTGTTAACTTAAGCATGTTAAAATTTTACATTATGGATTGTAACTTTTTTACTTTACATTTTTTACCATAAGGTATACCTATGATTTTTACTCTCTGAAAAAATTAAATCCTTCGAACTTTGCCAGGTTTGAAAATGCAAATGTGGAATCATGAAAGAAGTGACAGCCACCTAGATCATTGGAACTGAGAGAAACAACGTTTTAGACAAATTATGTTTGAGAAAACTTGTGTCATTAAAAAAAATACCGATGAATATATATATATATATATATATATATATATATATAATGTTTACACATCTTTCTGTGCCTGAAGTTTTATTTTCCTTCTCCACTCGATGTGTGACGTATTCTTCACGTAATTATATCTCTGATCAATCTAACTGCGTATGTTCATTGTTTATTTGACACAAAATGGCATACTTTCGGTGACCAGAGGCTGTTGTAGATTGTAACTAAAGAATGCGTCGCCTCATTTGACTGACGTAAGTAGACAGCGCTCCTACGTAATTTCCGACAGTAGGTTTGAAGATCCTCAATTCAATATCGATCGGACCTGTTTCAGTTGTTTGTTTAGCTGCAGCGCTTCAGTTGTTTGTTTAGCTGCAGCGCTTCAGTTGTTTGTTTAGCTGCAGCGCTTCAGTTGTTTGTTTAGCTGCAGCGCTTCAGTTGTTTGTTTAGCTGCAGCGCTTCAGTTGTTTGTTTAGCTGCAGCGCTTCAGTTGTTTGTTTAGCTGCAGCGCTTCAGTTGTTTGTTTAGCTGCAGCGCTTCAGTTGTTTGTTTAGCTGCAGCGCTTCAGTTGTTTGTTTAGCTGCAGCGCTTCAGTTGTTTGTTTAGCTGCAGCGCTTCAGTTGTTTGTTTAGCTGCAGCGCTTCAGTTGTTTGTTTAGCTGCAGCGCTTCAGTTGTTTGTTTAGCTGCAGCGCTTCAGTTGTTTGTTTAGCTGCAGCGCTTCAGTTTTTTGTTTAGCTGCAGCGCTTCAGTTGTTTGTTTAGCTGCAGCGCTTCAGTTGTTTGTTTAGCTGCAGCGCTTCAGTTGTTTGTTTAGCTGCAGCGCTTCAGTTGTTTGTTTAGCTGCAGCGCTTCAGTTGTTTGTTTAGCTGCAGCGCTTCAGTTGTTTGTTTAGCTGCAGCGCTTCAGTTGTTTGTTTAGCTGCAGCGCTTCAGTTGTTTGTTTAGCTGCAGCGCTTGTTGAAAATACTTTAAATACCCATATTTTTCGTTGATTTATAACAAATCAGTGTTGACAAAGTGTGTGACAGAAATTTAAAACGCAATATTTAGTGATCGCGTGCTTGTTTTGACTTTACTATCTCTAGACTTTAAACTCGTGTTTACATTTGTGTTACAATCTTTAAGAAACAGACATTCAGCGATGCCGGTAGGTATTCAACTACATGATAACAGGTCGTTTGGAAGAGCTGAGCGTACATTTGAAGAGACAACTGTAAAGGTTCGTATTCTTCCACATTATTTTATAATTTCTTTTGGTAATTATTCAGAATATCACGTTACATGATGCATTTTAAAAGAAGCCCTGATTACCACACTAAATACGCGAACTTGTAAGATCACATGACACTATGTCGATGACGAAGCAACTCTTGTCTGCTTTATGTTTAAGTAAATTGTTTAATTACTTACAATAGTCAGTGGTGAGTTTTATTCAGATATCCTAAGACTGGATGATATTCATGTTCCACCTATCATATATAGGCCTAATACTTTGGCTTTTCCATGTTACCAGTGAATATTCCAGTGGCGGAGCGTGGAATTTTGTCAAGTGTTACGTCATTTTATTTACAGTAATATGGATATGATATTGTTTATAAAATTATTTCTAATAAGTAATGAATTTCTAAAAATACGACATGCAATATTCGGAGTATCAAATGTAATAAATTACTGTAGGTAAGCCTAAAGGGCTTCGGAAATTAAAAGGGATAATTGGACACATTAATAGTTAATTAAATACATAAATGCATGATTTTAAAACAGATATTCGTCTCCTCTTCCAGCTGGTTTCTAGAGCTTGTAAGTGAGCTCTATACCTCGTATATATTTCTATGATTATTACAACCTTACCTTCTTTTTGATAAAATCTATGGATGATCTAATTGGAATTTTTTTAATAGCCTCGTCTTCTATTAGAGATACTGAGGGTAAGATCTCTTGTTTTATTTAATTTAATAAATTAGGAGATGCACATGACGTATACGAATGAACTCTGAATTAAATAATCTAATACGAAATAAAAATGTAACAGACCACATTAAAGCTCAAAGACTGCGCTGGTTTGGACATATAAATAGAATGCAGGAAGACAAGCTTGTAAGAAGAATATACAAATCGAAACCAATGTGCACCAGAACAGCTGGACGCCCAAAAAACAGATGGCAGGATGATGTTGTAAAAGATATATTATAAATGAAAATTGGAAATTGGCTGGTCTCTATCCAGGATAGATCTAGGTGGAGAAAAATTGTTGAGGCCAAAACTGCAATGAGGTTATACAGTAGAACATATTAAGTCATGTAATGTGCCAATGAACACAGTACACATTTCTAAATCGTTTCTTAATTTCACATCTATAGTGCAACAATTCAACATTAATATACTCTCTCTCTCTTTTGTTAGATTCTACTTGGCCCCTAAATGGCAGCTCTTGTTCGGCTAAAAAACACACAGCGTCAATTTGACAGCTAACAATGCACTTGTTTGCTTTAACGTTTTCCTTACGTTTACCCGTATTAATTTTCATAGCCCGGCTTCAGGACTCTTCAATTCTAGTGTTTCGAAACTTATGTAGCGCAAAATCATAAACTTCAGATGGTACATGACGTTTTTCAGCACAACCCCCTTTGTTGCCCAAACATTTTTCTCCGTTGAAAATAGAAGGCAGGGCTAATAGTAAAGGGAACGTGACTTCCTGCAGCCATACCAACCTTCATATCCTTCATTAAACGACGCTTTTTCACTTATGATTCTAATTAAATTAGGAGTTCGTTTATAACTTTTTTTCTTTTCAACGAAGCTTCTGCAAGTAAAGGGATGACTTAACAAGTCTTCAATAACTCAAGCACATTCCTCTTTCATGACAATATTTATTTAGTGGTTTAATTACTGCATTTAGCATCGTAAGGCAATTGGGTAGTTACAATAAGTAGCGGCTCCAGGTTGAGGAACCAGCTATAATGGCGGGGGGACTCGACATGCTAACCACATGTCACCCCTACACTGGCTGTTGATCATCTACCTCTGTGGATGTGAAGGGCCAGCAGTCGGCTGGTAAAAGGGCAACCGCTGAAAAGTGGAAAGACCCTCAATCGGATCGGAATTACTGCATTTAATACGCTACGTGCACACAGGACGTACTCGGAGCAACTTAAATATCACTGTTAGCCCTTTCTGGAGTGCTAACCACAGAGGACCCAGAGGAGAAAGTGGACAAGTTTCGCGTACATGCCACAAGCGGCGCTAGTGTAGAACAACTAACGACATCTAATTTCTTTATACTTTTTCTGGTACTAATATGAAATTCAGCACCGTCTGGTGGTACAATTAAGAATTATAATTATACAACACCATCTGGCGAATAATCATGGAATTGAACTTTTATAGGAATAAATATTTTAATTTATCTTAAACTATGGAATTATTTGTACTCAGACCATAAGATTTTTTAAATTTTAACAGAAGGGGAGAATGGAAGTAAATGAAACATGTTAATTTATTTTCGTTTATTAAAATTTAAAAACGTGCATTATGAGCTCTTTTAAATATGTACAATTGACCTACCCCTTATTCTCACATACATATTTTATAGATAGATCATCGGTTGATGTCTTTGACATCGTCCGGTTCCTAATAGCCAATTTTGTCGGTCCATCCAATCTCCTGGTTGTAGATGTTTCTCCTTCATATATATTCCCTGACTCCAGGAGGTTTTAGGTCTTCCTCAGCTTCGTCTTCCCTCAGGTCTGCAAAATGTAAGTTGTAAAATCGCCAGCTAATATAATTTCTCTTGAGGTCCCGATCTCATCCATAATAGAATTTAATGTACTATACATATTTTATACAATATTTATTAAAGATCCGTAGCCATGTCATGCATCTGAAATCCATTATAGAGTCACTCATATTTTTTAAATGTTTATTAAAAATTGCTATATACTAGCATCACTATTCCTAACCTAACAAATCTTAGAATTCTATCACTTCTTATCTTTGAAAATGGATTCACATTAAAAACGTAAACAAGTTTCAATTTGTATAACTGTAGGCTTTCACGGCCGGCGTCTTGATCCCTATTAGGTTCGTCTTCCGGGCATATAGACCGTGGTCCAGTCGTTCTTCTACTCGACGTTTCGTCTACTGCTGCGGTAGACATAATCAGGAGATACTGCGTGCTCTCTGTGAACTCCTCAACAGTCGGCTGCAGACTGGCTGGTCGTTGGAAAGTCCCTCCCTATTTATAGGCACGCCCCTGGTGGAGGGGCGGTTTTCTGCGCGGTCCGTGTTGCGTGCTGTTTTGTCCAGGCTGTCGCTAGCAGAAGTCATAGGCTTCGTTGTCGTATTGTGCAGTAGACGAAACGTCGAGTAGAAGAACGACTGGACCACGGCCTATATGCCCGGAAGACGAACCTAATAGGATCAAGTTTCAATTTACTTACAGATTAGAGTAAAATAAAATCTAAGTAAGTTAATGATTTTTAACTTTCGATTATATATAATTTTTACAGCACCGTCTACATAGAACGAAAGGATAGCAGTTAAAATTTTCAATTTACAAAATGGCTAATTTCCCATAATCCCGAGTGAACATGCTGTGTGCCTTGCATTTGTTTTATTTAGTTACATATTCTGTTACTAGAAAACAGCGCTACCATTGTAGTTTGCTCATTGTAGTTAATCGTAAACGACCGTAAATTTTTAGATGTCACTGTACACAGTTTCTCTATGGTGCTAACAGGGCAACCCTGCTACTCGACCTGAAACGCAGCACGATGCAAACCGATCAGCTTGAATGCGCCTGCGTAACTAATTCTCATGGATTCGTTCCATGTAAGCCTCGGGAACCCGGCTAACAGTGTGGAGATTTAAAACGTTAAAACACATTATATAGTATTGGAATGCTATAGTATATACGCAACGCATACAGAGTGTCCGAAAAGTCTCTAACCATTTCTGGGAAGGAGCAGTTCAATTCAAATCAAATATTTGTAGTATCAAAGAAGACACTGTAATTGGACGATATCGCTGTAATTCGACCTGACTGCCCCCCATATCGAAGCAGAGTAGTCATCTCTCCTCAGTGCACCTAAACACACGCCGCAACATTGTTGGGGTAATTGTACGCACCGATGCCGAAATGCGTTCGCACAGGTGTTGCAAATCCCTAATCTTGACCTTGTAAACCTGAATCTTGATATAACCCCATGCAAAGAAGTCCAAGTGTGTTAGATCAGGCGAGCATGCTGACCAGATCCGTGGTGAACCTCGTCCAATCCAGCTCCTGGGAACGTCTGGTTGAGGTAATCACGCACAATGTGCGCAAAGTATGGTGGGGCACCGTCTTGTTCGAACCACCGAATCCAGAATGTTGTCGTCAAACAATTGGGGCTCCAGGAATAGCTCAAGCATGTCCAGGTACGATGTTAAATTGACAGTTGCTTCAGCAAAAAGGAATAGATCGTAAATGTTCTCTTGGGTAGGGCCCAACCTTTGGAGTATTACGTTCCAATTCCATGCGATGTTTGGTTCTTTATCAGCCCATATCCTGCTGTTATGGCGATTGACGAGGCCACAGGTATGAAAGGTAGCATCGTCACTGAATAGGACGTGTACCAACAAATCTTCATTGTTTACTGCCTCAATTAAGTCGTGGCACATGGCCATGCGTGCCGCATAGTCTTCAGGTTCAAGACGATGGAGCACCTGGATGTGTAAGCCTTTTTCTTCAGCACGAAGTGCAAGTTATGCCACACAGTGGATTTTGGGATATCGTGTTCCCGATTGGACTCTGCTTGATCGCCTGTCGTATGGTCTGCAGTTTCCTGTGATGTCATTGGCCGTCCTGAACGTTTCTCGTCACCAACATTCCCAGTTATATTGAACTTGCTCACCAAACCTCTTATGGTGTTCGCATTGTGGATTCTCTTCAGTGCCGTCGGCAAATACGTTCTTGTACCTCAGCAAACGGCAGTCCATTGAGTCTCCAACTTAGTCGTCTATCCGCTATTGTATGGCCAACATATTTCTGATTACCTACAATAGAGAGTAAAATATTAGTTTTCTCAGAATTGGTTACGGACTTTTCGGAAACTCTGTATTATTAAGTTACTATTATTTACGACATTTAGACTACTATCAATGCATAGTTATATTTCGTTCCCGGGAAAAACTGCACTTAAACTAGCGTGAAATACTTTGTCCTATAGAACAACAGTGCACATGCGCCAGAGTTCATAGAGCCAGCGATAACCCACAGTCGAACCACGTATCGATTGCTATCCGTCGCTGTGAAATTTAAATGACCAATATTTAAAATAAATTCCCAAATATGTTAAAAAATATATATTAATAATATTAAAATTACCAAACGTTTATTAAAAATGGGTATACACTTACGTATCACTCCCTAACGCCGAACCAACCAGCGATAGGAAAATCATAAACTAAGTAATATAATCTGTGGAGAAAATAGCAGTATTGTCTAAAAGTGTCATAGTATTGTGAATTGCGCATTTAAATAAATACTTAAAAATTGTCTAATAACGTTATAAAATGGTTTGAAAAAGATTAAAATATTAAGTAATGTTAATAAATACAGAAGAGGAGCTATAGTTTACAACAATATAACTGAAAAATCAAGCGCTAGTAGAAGTGCAGTTGAGCCGCGTAAAAACTGCACTCTAACTAGAGTGAAATATATTCAGTCCTATAAAACAACCGTGTGCGCATGCGCGCCAGTGTGTTTAGTAGACCCCAGCCGATAACCCACAATTGAAACCACATATCGATTATCATCCTCGATCACAATCCATCGTTATGCAATTTAAATGAACAATATTTACAATAAATCCCCAAATCTATGTTAAAGAAATATATAAATAATATATAAAATTACCAAACGTTTATTAAAAATGGGTGTACACTTACTTAACACTCCCTAACGCTAATCCAACCAGCGATAACCCAAAACAGCGATAGAAAAATCATAGACTAAGTAATATACTCTGTGGAGAAAATAGCAGTTAGCATCACAATATTGTCTAACAGTGCCATAATATTGTGATTTGCATATTTAAATAAATAGTTCAAATTTGTCTAATAATGTTATAAAAATTGTTTGAAAAAATTAAAAATTTTGAATAATGTTAGTAAATACAGAAGATGAGCTATAGTTTACAACAATGTAACTGAAAAATCAAGCGCTAGTAGAAGTGCAGTATTTTTTAACAAACAAATGCACTAATAAGAGAATTTTTAACGAAAACAGCACAAATATGAAGCATTTTTTATTGACTGAATAAATCGCGCAATCTTAGTTTAATGATGTAGGGTACATATTATTTTCCTACATTTAATTACTTGCACAGTAAACGTATTTTTTATTGCTTTAAATAAGAGTTTTAATGACTATTTAACTCATGCCTCAAATGGGAGTCAATGACCAATCACGTTTCAATGACTTTTTATTTACAACCAATCACAGTCGATTTTCTCCTCGATTTCATCAGTTTAATTTTATCACTGTAAAATCAAGCTCTTCCTCTTTAACATTCTAAATAGGTTATAACATTATTTTGCAGTGACCACATGTGGCTACCAGATTATATATATAATATATATATATATATATATATATAGTGCACGAATGTAAGCACACAGTGTTTGCGGGAGAAAATATAAAAACATTTGTAGTGTAATATTCTGGTCGATTCCTTCTATAATTAAAAGGATTATTTAAAGTATAAATAATAATTAAAATAAGTGTTGTTCCAGGAGGTGAAGATCGTCTTGAAGTTCTAGTAGAATCTATAAGTTTATATATATAATTTAGGAATCAGGACCAGGAATCCTTCGGAAATGTAGTTAGTAGATAGGGTTAAACCTAACTATGAAGAAACTCAGCTGAGCAGTTTTGAGATTTAAACAGACTTTAATACAGAATAAGTGAGACAATGTATCGGTTATACCGATGAAAATAAACTGTCTAATTACAATTGTAAGTTTTCACATATATATACTATTTGAGTGATGACGTATTTGTTATGGATACGTGAGAATCAATTCGGGTGTACAGTATATGTAACCAAGTTCTCCCTTTCTGGAAAGTCATATTGAATGTGTTTAACCTATGAACTTTTGAAAGCTAAGTCATTATGATGTCTGGCCACCCATTGTGTAACACTCCCTTATATTGCATGACTATTCCAAATAACTACAATTGTAATACATATTCAAATATTTATAACATAATTCTTTAAAAAGTATTCTTCAGCATATTTAATAAGAGATCAATTAGGTCAATAAATGTGTTAAAATATGACAGTCATACATTATAATGACTGTTCATGCTACAATTAATAAAATATATATTTTACACTCCAATATATATTACAGTAGCAATTGATTATACCACAAAAAATAAACCACTGTTTGCACTATTTAAACGTTTTTTTTTTCAGGAAATAACGTTCCAAAAAAATATAATACACATATTTACATCATAGGACATCAGAAATTAATATCATGTAATGACTTGTTACATTTTTTCTCCACTAGGGTGCATTCTTACAATATTGCGATTCTGTTTGGCAATAAATATGATCTGGTTGCAGTGATGAACAAATGGAACATAACGTTTCTCATTTGTTTTCAAACATCGCCGTATACATTATATATATATATATATATATATACATATATAGTTTAAAGTAACTATATTTAAATAATGATTTGTGAGTAAAGAGCTTAATTTTATTCGTTAAATAGTTCTAACAAATGCCACTCTTGATTTCCAAAATCTCTAGATAAATCGGAAATCACTCGTGGCATTACTTGTGACTATTTAACTCCTGCCCCAAATGGGAGTCAATGACCAAACACGTTACAATGATTTTTGATTTACAAACACTCACAGTCGTGTTTCACCTCGCTCTTTATCGATTTCTCTTTATCAGCTCCTGCTTTTGTGATAAAGAAAGCTCCTCCTTTTTAATGTTCTGAACAGGTCAAATCATTATTTTTCTCCAACAAATACATTGAATATAGCAATAATGAAAAGATTCCTTGATTTTATTGAGTTGTTTACTAAAAAAAATAATGAATAACCCGTAATGTTGATTATGATATAAGTTTGATGTGTTTCATTATTTCTCCACTTGGGTGCACTCTTATTTGGCAATAAATAACATGATCAAGGTGCAATGACTGAACATCACCTCACATTTATGATTTGTTTTCAAACATCGCCGTTTACATTAAATATTGTAATATTGTGTAATATCGTGTAATATATTGCATATACATTTTATTCATATAATTCATATTTCTTGTTAAAAGTAAGAAAAACCTAACTTGTAATTTAGAATTTGTTATCAATGGGTAAACATTCTTACTATCATTATCAGAGTCCAAAGTAGGGATGGTGGTTCTTTTCCACATCCCAGTTACATCATGCTTACCTTGATTGTATAATTGTTACGACAATGTTATCTTATAATTTTATGTATATAAATACATAGGTCTGTAATTGACAGACAGACAGATTATTATTTTCATCGGTGTAACCGATAAGCTGTCTCATTTATTCTTCATTAAAGTCTGTTTTAATTGTCTACGCTCGTCTATTACATTTTTCCATAGTTAGGTTTAACCCTATCTACCAACTACATCTCCGAAGATTTCCTGGTCCTGATTCCTATATTCTATCTTAAGCTATAAATTCTACTAGAACTTCAAGAAGATCTTCACTTCAAAAAACACTTACTTTCTTTTAATTCTGATTTATATTATAATTAATCATTTTAATTATAGAAGGAATCGACCAGATACTACATGGTGGCAAGCGAGTAAGGATTGGAAAACCAGCGAGCAGTGAGACATCCGAAGGTGCGTACGAGCTGGAGAGACTCTTCAATTATTCCCAGATAATATAGAGCCTATCCCGAGGGATCAACGCTCCAGAGGAACCCACAGGCGCAGTGGTACCCGTAAACGCACCAGAGGAAAGCAGACTGTGGTCCTGAGGCCAACACCAGCAGCCACCGACGCGCTCGAGGGACGTCCTTGGTGTTCAGCCGTTGGCAGCCTGCACCGCGAGAGGAGTCGCACCCTGAGGGGAGCTGAAAGGCCATCACTACGACTCTGAACTGTGCATCTCAGACCACCCTACATCTTTCTTTAGGTGAGTCCAATTCCATTATGGCAAGCGAGGGCGATATTGATATTAACGAGGAAATCTATATCCCTGTAGTTCAAGCAGTTAAGTTGATACCCCGAACATTCGATGGAAACCCCAAATATTTAAGAGAATTTATAGAAGGAGTAGAAGCTGCTATTCAGGTAGTCCATCCAACCAAACAACCCTTATTAATAAAGTTTATAGAATCTAAAATTTCAGGAGATGCTAAAGATAGACTTTTAGCTAGGACAGAGAGAGAAACATGGGTCCAAATTAAAGCAATATTGGAGGAGAACTTTTCTGTTAGGAGAACGTTAGAATACTATGCAGGTGTACTATTTAATTCAAAACAAGGTATAAATGAAACAGTTGCACAATGGGGTTCAAGATTAGATGGAATAGCCATGGATTTAAGGAGAGAAGTTAGAAATCGATTAGAGAAGTTAGAACAACGTGATAATTCGAGATATGTAGAAGGAGGCCTTCAGTTGATAGGAGAATTTTTAAAAGGCACGTTCGTGGCAGGATTGAAGGACGATAAGATTAAGTATATAGTAAAGGCTAAGGGCGAAGAAGAATCATTAGCGCAGCTAATCGAAACCGCATTACAGGAAGAAAGCGAAGTAAAGTCCACGAGATTCAAGGGAAATCAAAATGGACAGGATATTCATTCACAGGGGCAGTAAGAAAAGAATTTAGAAGACCATACGGGTCAGAGATAAAGAGAGAGGTTAACCTGGCCACAAAAGAAATAAGATGTTATAATTGCAACGAAATAGGACACATCAGTAGAGAATGTAGTAAGAAACCACAACCCCGTAGGCATGGAGGACGGGACAGAGCGGCTCTGGGAGGTCGCCAGGGAAACGAGAATTCGGGTTACCTGAGCAGTCGCAGGTAATCCTCCCGTCAGACTGTGCACCAGGACTCATGGAGTGCCTGAGGGATCATACTAGGGTAAATATGGTAGGGGAATTACCTGAACTAGTTGATCAGAATATTAAGGTTAATGATAGGATAGATAAAGCCGATAAAATAGTTAGTGACGCGAATGAGTCCCCAGATGACGGTGTCTGTTGGGCAGTGTCGCAAGGCGAACTGCATATGTTGACTAGAACGCCAAAAAGTGGGTTCTGTGACTATGAGTCTAGCGTGGTTGGGGAACGCCAAGAGACTGTAGGCTCAAGTCAGTGTAATAATTCCTTTAGTAATTATAGAGGAACGCAAAGTAACGTGTTCCAGACCTCGAGGTGTAGCGTTGGAAGGAAACGTTACGGGTCATCCACAAGGGATCGAACTTGGGTTAGTGGATTTAAGGAAAAATCCAAGGACACCAAACCCACCTCGTTGGAGACAGCATGCTGTGAGGTCGAAGTAGGGACTCTTAAGGCTATTAATCAGTGGGACGCCTCTGGTTATGAACCGAGACCCTGGGAGATGTATGTCCTATGTGAACAGTTAAAAAGTGGCCTAGGTTTAGTATTGATAGATACAGGAGCACAAGTATCATTAGTTAGAGAAACGTCACTAAAGAGAAATATTATAAAGGATAACTGCAATATGAAAATACAAGGTATTGGTGGGAACTCTATAAAAGTACATGGGATAACTCAATTAGTATTGAATAATTGCGAAAAACATACAGTTGCTAATTGTCATATGGTAGATAAATTACCCAGAGATTTAGATATAATTTTAGGCCAAGACTGGCTCATGGAACAAGGTTATATGTTAAATAAAAAGATGATTCTTCCTCCGTATAGTGAAAATTTAATGGAATTTCCTACGAACGAAAAAGGGAACAGGTTCATAGAGCGGCAAGTTTTACAGCCAGGGTTAATTTGTGCTAACGGGATAACAAAATGTGATAAGACATTCACATGCCTAGTAATTAATTTAACAGCGGACGCACAGATAATAAAGAAAATACCAGAACTAATTAAACCGCCCACTCAAATAAGTAAAGAACAGAAAATATCAGTTAAAAATTCCGTACCTCAAAGATTAGATTTATTAAATAAAAATCTGAGACTTGAACACGTGAAAGAAGGAGCCCATAGTATACGAAAACTTTGCACAGAATACGCGGATATATTTAAGCTTCCGGGAGATAGACTAACGAGCACAACAGCTGCTACACATTCCATACCTACCCCTTCAATTCCTAAAGGAAGAGCTATAACTTTAAAGAATTATAGGTTAGCAGAGGCTCATCAAGAAGAAATTAATAACAAGTTACACAAATGTTAGAAGACGGTATTATCGCACATAGTAAGAGCGAATGGAATTTTCCACTAATAGTCATACCTAAAAATGAAGACGCCTCAGGGAAGAAAAAATGGCGGATCTGTAAAGATTTTAGGAAGTTAAACGAAGTAACCGTAGGAGACAGCTATCCTCTTCCTAACATACAAGATATATTAGACAAAATAGGAAGGGCTAGATATTTTTCAGCGTTAGATTGCGCTAGTGGATACCTCCAGGTACCAATCGCCGAGGAAGACCAATGTAAAACTGCTTTTAGCACCCCTAACGGACATTTCGAATACAGGAAAATGCCCTTTGGAGTTAGATCGGGACCTGCTACATTCCAACGAATGATGAACTCAGTACTTCATGAATCCATAGGTAATAGATGCTTTGTATACATGGACGATATATTAGTAATGGGCGAAACCTTAGAAGAACATAATAAAAAATTACGGGAAGTGTTTAATCAGTTGCGGAAACACAATTTAAAGATCGAGCCTGATAAATGCGAATTTTTAAGAGAAGAATTAAAATACTTAGGACACGTAGTTACCGCTCAAGGAGTCAAACCCGATCCCAAGAAGATACAGGCAGTTACAGAATTTCCAACTCCAAAGACACCTAAAGACATAAAATCATTCTTAGTTTGGCAGGATATTACAGGAAATTTATAGAAGAATTTAGTGCTATTGCAAAACCTTTGACTGAATTGTTAAAGAAAGATAAGAAATGGAAGTGGGAAGACCCAGAACAGAATAGCTTCAATAAATTAAAAGATAAATTAACAACAGCTCCACTGTTACAGTATCCAGATTTCACACAAACCTTTATAGTAACTACAGACGCTAGTGGATACGCTTTAGGCGCCATTCTTAGTCAAGGAACATTAGGAGATGATAAACCCATTGCTTACGCTAACAGAACTTTAAATCAAGCCGAATTGCATTACAGCACTGTAGAAAAAGAACTTTAGCGATAGTATGGGCATGCAGGCATTTTAGACCTTATTTACTAGGACGTAAATTTCAAGTAGTGACAGATCACAAAGGATTGGTCTGGTTATTTAAGGTGAAAGACCCTAGTTGGAGGTTAATACGATGGAAATTACAACTTTCAGAATTTGAATTCGAAATTCATTATAGGGCAGGTAAAAGACACGTAAACGCAGATAGTTTGAGTAGACGTCCTGTAGAATGTTGCACATTGAATAGTAATCACGTAACTGAGGATCGTAAAGAGAAAATAATCAAAGAATTTCACAGCTGTCCAGTTGGAGGACATCTTGGAGTCAATAAAACTACCGATCGAATTAAATTATACATAAATTGGCCGGGAATCGAGAAAGACGTAACTAATTACATTAAAACTTGTAAGATTTGTCAATTTAATAAAGATATGAATCGTAAAATCAAACAACCTTTAGAGGTCACGGACACTCAAAAAGAACCTTGGATAAAAATTTATCTAGACGTAGTAGGACCGCTTTCACTAACCGAGAGAAATCATAAATATATATTAACTTGTCAAGATAACTTAAGTAAATATTTAATTGTTATTCCCTTAAAGACACAAACAGCCGAAGAAGTAACAGAAGCTTTCGTAAACAATGTTATCTTAATTTATGGGATTCCTGATATCATATTAACTGATCAAGGAACAAATTTTATGTCCGATTTATTTAAAAGAATATGTAAACTATTTAAGATTCAGAAACTGAACTCTGCTGCTTATCATCCTGAAAGTAATGGAGCTTTAGAAAGAACTCATAAGACTTTAGTAACTTACTTACGTTGTCTTTGCAATCCTAGAGGAGCAGATTGGGACAAATGGTTACCCTTTGCCAGTTTTACGTACAACACTACCCCCCATAGTACTACTAAATACTCACCCTATGAATTATTGTACGGAAGAAAATGTAAAATCCCAGGAATTTTACAAACTAAATCTCAACCTTTATATAATTACGACGATTTAATTCTGAATGTAAGGAATAAATTGCAAAGTTGTCATGAGGTAGCTAGAGAAAGGCTTATTAAATTTAAAGAACAGCAACAATCGCGTGTGAAAAGCAATTATGTTGAATTCAAGGAGAATGAGCTAGTGCTTCTCAGAGTAGAAAATAGGAATAAATTAGATCCAATATGGAAAGGTCCATATGAGGTTAAGAATACTGAAGGTCACAACGTAATAATACAAAAATTAGGTAAACGCAAATATGAGACAGTACATTCAAATAGATTAAAGCTATATTTTCCTTTGCAGGGAAAATAAAATGAAACTTCATAACACATGGATAATGCTACAAATATTAATACCATTTTGGTTGGGAAAGCTTGCAGACGCACAAGAAGTTAAAGCTCTAGATTCGAAGACCGGCGTGTACTTTGACGTGATAGGAATTATACAATTTTACCCTATACAATGGAAAGTGGTGAGTTATATAAACTTGGAACCAACTCGAGATCTTTGGAAACAGACAAAAAATCATTTACGGTTGATAACTGATTATTGTGATAAAATAAGAAAGGAAAGATGGTATCATTTAACAGATTGTGGGAGTTTAAATCACTTTGTAAAACCAAAAGTCAAGTATGTTGAAAATTTAAAAGAATTAGTCACAGAATATTTAAAAACACCTAATGAACAGAATACTAGAACCAAGAGAGGCGTTTTAAATTTTATGGGAGAGATCGCTAAGATATTATTCGGTACTTTAACTCAATCTGATGCAGAGGAATATAATAAGCACATTTCACAGTTAGAGAAGGAACAGGCCGAATTTTTGCATATTCTAAAGGACGAAATTACAGTAATTAAATCGACCATTAATTCAGTTAACTTAACTATAGCGAGAGTAAACCGGAATGAAAATATTTTAAAGGATAGTTTAACAAAATTAAATAATTATACCACTGATAGGATTAACACACTACAGAGGGAAATAGAGAGTATTAGTTTAGCAAATGAACAGATAAGGATTTCACTTAGAGGTGTGGAAGAATGTCAACATTCTTTTGAAATTCTTATAGACGCCTTTGTACACGCAGAGCAAGGAACTCTTCAACCCCAATTAATTACGGTGGAAAAGATTAAGAATGTTATGAAAGCTCAAACGCTGCCAACTGGTCTGGACTACCCTAATTTTTCTTTTTCAGAACTTCAAAACTTAATAACACCTCACACCTATTCTTATAAGCAATATTTAGTATATGTATTACAAATACCCCTCCTCTCTCCTACTCCATAACACTTGTATAAAACACTTCCTTTTCCTGTGAAGAAGGAAGATAATATTTACATTTTTCTAAGCGCAAACAAAGAATATATTTTTAGTGCCCCTTTGAGACAACATTATGGAAAAATGACAACTAATGAACTCACTGGATGTTTTCATCCTAATATTTTGCATTACGTATGTAAAGAAACTATACCGATTTATTTGTTCACCCCTGAGGCTGATTGTGAAGCCTCACTTCTTCATCCGTCCACCACTAAAGTTCCAAAAAGTTGCGAGACTAGAATTTTCACACTGAATAAATCCTACTGGATTCCCTTATATTTGTCTAATGAATGGTTATTTGTCGCCCCAAAGCCAGATCGTATGACTGTGTTATGTGGTGACAAATCAACACAACTTAATATTGAAAAAGAAGGCAAATTGTCGCTAGGACAAAATTGCAAGGCTTTTAATGCCCACGTAACTTTACATGCCATGAGTAATTTAGTAAGTAACTTAACTATAGATTTTATGCCTACAGCACCTATTGACTTCGACTGTTGCTTCGATATTGATAAAACTAATAAATATGAGAAATTACAATTAGACATGCCTATGTCTAATCTAATGTCGTCGGTAGATGATTTGAGAATGGCCAGTATAAAGGCCGATGATTTAGGTAAGTTGTTGAAACAACAGGAAGAAAATGATTATTCAAAGTGGTATATACATATAACCACATGGAGTTCTATAATGGGTACAATCATATTTGTAACCTTGACATGTTGTTGTTGTTTTTGTTGTTGTAAGAGCTGCAGAAATATGATATTTTGGTTATGGGATAAATGGACGCCAAGAAAATGCTGGAAAGAAACTACTGATAGATTATGTATTAACATACATAATTACTCAGGGCATGATCGTGTAGTTTACTCCACGACCCCAGGTAAGGATGAAAATTCACCTACCGTGTCCCTTAAGTCATCACCACCAATAGAAGAAGGAATTAGAGATCCCAACTCTTTACCAAATATATCCCAAGATGAAGAAGATAAGGCTAGTATTGCGCATAGAACTCGAAATAAAACTAAATGTTTCGTTAGTAAAGTTTCGAATTATGAATTCAAAACTTTCTATAAGGGGAGGAGTGTAATATTGTGTAATATCGTGTAATATATTGCATATACATTTTATTCATATAATTCATATTTCTTGTTAAAAGTAAGAAAAACCTAACTTGTAATTTAGAATTTGTTATCAATGGGTAAACATTCTTACTATCATTATCAGAGTCCAAAGTAGGGATGGTGGTTCTTTTCCACATCCCAGTTACATCATGCTTACCTTGATTGTGTAATTGTTACGATAATGATATCTTGTGATTTTATGTATATAAATATACATGTCTGTATTTGACAGACAGACAGATTATTATTTTCATCGGTGTAACCGATAAGCTGTCTCATTTATTCTTCATTAAAGTCTGTTTTAATTGTCTACGCTCGCCTAGTACATTTTTCCATAGTTAGGTTTAACCCTATCTACCAACTACATCTCCGAAGATTTCCTGGTCCTGATTCCTATATTCTATCTTAAGCTATAAATTCTACTAGAACTTCAAGAAGATCTTCACTTCAAAAAACACTTACTTTCTTTTAATTCTGATTTATATTATAATTAATCATTTTAATTATAGAAGGAATCGACCAGATACTACAATATATACATATTTTAAAATAACTATAGTTAATGATTTGTGAGTAAACAGCTTAATTTTATTCGTTAAATAGGCCTAACAAATGCCACTTCGTGAGTCGTGAATTTATCGATAATTTGGAAATCACTCGTGGCATTACTTGTGATAAATTTACCCCAAGTTGACGGATTTTGAAATGGAAAGACAACTCTGTAGTGATGGTTATGCGAAACTTGTGTAACTTTTAAAAACACAAATATTCCTTCAGCAAGTGTTAATGTTACGGCGCCCCGCGGCAGTACAGCACGCACATAGGGTTATTTTTAACTTCACTCTGGTACAGCCACCTGCACGTCCCAGCTCTGTTATTCCTGAGCTTGGTGTCTCCCAGGATGCTGTCAGTCGCGTGCTTTACAAATGACGGAACTAAACACCCTAACTAACTAACTAACTCACTGGCACTATCGAACCCGTAGGTTCATGGCCGCGCGGAGATAAGCTCTCCATACATCTCTATCATGAGCTAATGTTTTCCAATCATTCCCTGTATAATCTACTTTCCTCAAATCATGGATAATGTTATTCTCCCACCTCGTTTATGTTCTACCAACTGGGCGTTTTCTCTCTGGTTTTCCTATAAGAAGCTTCCATGCACGTCTTTCATTCCCCATTCGTGCCAAGTGTTCTGCCCATCGCAGTCTGAGACTTAACTGTTCTTATTATATCTGGCTTCCTACAAAGACCATATAATTCACTGTTATGCAGTCTTCTCCATTCACCTATCTGTTCATCTCTCTTTGGTCCAAAAATTTTCCCAAGAACTTTATTCTCAAATACTCGTAATCTCCTTTCCTCCCTTAAAGTATGAATCCATGTTTCGCATCCATATAATATAACTGGTAGAATATATTTAATTTGTATACAGAATTTTAATGTTTACACATCTTTCTGTGCCTAAAGTTTTATTTTTCTTCTCCACTCGTCTCTCTCCATCCAATCCATGCTTTCCAGTCATCTTGCTCTCATTCCAGTTCTTATTTCCTGCATCCACGAGTGTAATATTGTGTAATATCGTGTAATATATTGCATATACATTTTATTCATATAATTCATATTTCTTGTTAAAAGTAAGAAAAACCTAACTTGTAATTTAGAATTTGTTATCAATGGGTAAACATTCTTACTATCATTATCAGAGTCCAAAGTAGGGATGGTGGTTCTTTTCCACATCCCAGTTACATCATGCTTACCTTGATTGTGTAATTGTTACGATAATGATATCTTGTGATTTTATGTATATAAATATACATGTCTGTATTTGACAGACAGACAGATTATTATTTTCATCGGTGTAACCGATAAGCTGTCTCATTTATTCTTCATTAAAGTCTGTTTTAATTGTCTACGCTCGTCTATTACATTTTTCCATAGTTAGGTTTTACCCTATCTACCAACTACATCTCCGAAGATTTCCTGGTCCTGATTCCTATATTCTATCTTAAGCTATAAATTCTACTAGAACTTCAAGAAGATCTTCACTTCACAAAACACTAACTTTCTTTTAATTCTGATTTATATTATAATTAATCATTTTTAATTATAGAAGGAATCGACCAGATACCACATGGTGGCAAGCGCGTAGGGATTGGAAAGCCAGCGAGCAGTGAGACATCCGAAGGTGCGTACGAGCTGGAGAGACTCTTCAATTATTCCCAGATGATCTAGAGCCTATCCCGAGGGATCAACGCTCCAGAGGAACCCACAGGCGCAGTGGTACCCGTAAACGCACCAGAGGAAAGCAGACTGTGGTCCTGAGGCCAACACCAGCAGCCACCGACGCGCTCGAGGGACGTCCTTGGTGTTCAGCCGTTGGCAGCCTGCACCGCGAGAGGAGTCGCACCCTGAGGGGAGCTGAAAGGCCATCACTACGACTCTGAACTGTGCATCTCAGACCACCCTACATCTTTCTTTAGGTGAGTCCAATTCCATTATGGCAAGCGAGGGCGATATTGATATTAACGAGGAAATCTATATCCCTGTAGTTCAAGCAGTTAAGTTGATACCCCGAACATTCGATGGAAACCCCAAATATTTAAGAGAATTTATAGAAGGAGTAGAAGCTGCTATTCAGGTAGTCCATCCAACCAAACAACCCTTATTAATAAAGTTTATAGAATCTAAAATTTCAGGAGATGCTAAAGATAGACTTTTAGCTAGGACAGAGAGAGAAACATGGGTCCAAATTAAAGCAATATTGGAGGAGAACTTTTCTGTTAGGAGAACGTTAGAATACTATGCAGGTGTACTCTTTAATTCAAAACAAGGTACAAATGAAACAGTTGCACAATGGGGTTCAAGAGATTAGATGGAATAGCCATGGATTTAAGGAAAGAAGTTAGAAATCGATTAGAGAAGTTAGAACAACGTGATAATTCGAGATATGTAGAAGGAGGTCTTCAGCTGATAGGAGAATTTTTAAAAGGCACTTTCGTGGCAGGATTGAAGGACGATAAGATTAAGTATATAGTAAAGGCTAAGGGCGAAGAAGAATCATTAGCGCAGCTAATCGAAACCGCATTACAGGAAGAAAGCGAAGTAAAGTCCACGAGATTCAAGGGAAATCAAAATGGACAGGGATATTCATTCACAGGGGCAGTAAGAAAAGAATTTAGAAGACCATACGGGTCAGAGATAAAGAGAGAGGTTAACCTGGCCACAAAAGAAAATAAGATGTTATAATTGCAACGAAATAGGACACATCAGTAGAGAATGTAGTAAGAGACCACAACCCCGTAGGCATGGAGGACGGGACAGAGCGGCTCTGGGAGGTCGCCAGGGAAACGAGAATTCGGGTTACCTGAGCAGTCGCAGGTAATCCTCCCGTCAGACTGTGCACCAGGACTCATGGAGTGCCTGAGGGATCATACTAGGGTAAAAATATGGTAGGGGAATTACCTGAACTAGTTGATCAGAATATTAAGGTTAATGATAGGATAGATAAAGCCGATAAAATAGTTAGTGACGCGAAATGAGTCCCCAGATGACGGTGTCTGTTGGGCAGTGTCGCAAGGCGAACTGCATATGTTGACAAGAACGCCAAAAAGTGGGTTCTGTGACTGTGGGTCTAGCGTGGTTGGGGAACGCCAAGAGACTGTAGGCTCAAGTCAGTGTAATAATTCCTTTAGTAATTATAGAGGAACGCAAAGTAACGTGTTCCAGACCTCGAGGTGTAGCGTTAGAGGGAAACGTTACGGGTCATCCACAAGGGATCGAACTTGGGTTAGTGGATTTAAGGAAAAATCCAAGGACACCAAACCCACCTCGTTGGAGACAGCATGCTGTGAGGTCGAAGTAGGGACTCTTAAGGCTATTAATCAGTGGGACGCCTCTGGTTATGAACCGAGACCCTGGGAGATGTATGTCCTATGTGAACAGTTAAAAAGTGGCCTAGGTTTAGTATTGATAGATACGGGAGCACAAGTATCATTAGTTAGAGAAACGTCACTAAAGAGAAGTATTATAAAGGATAACTGCAATATGAAAATACAAGGTATTGGTGGGAACTCTATAAAAGTACATGGGATAACTCAATTAGTATTGAATAATTGCGAAAAACATACAGTTGCTAATTGTCATATGGTAGATAAATTACCCAGAGATTTAGATATAATTTTAGGCCAAGACTGGCTCATGGAACAAGGTTATATGTTAAATAAAAAGATGATTCTTCCTCCGTATAGTGAAAATTTAATGGAATTTCCTACGAACGAAAAAGGGAACAGGTTCATAGAGCGGCAAGTTTTACAGCCAGGGTTAATTTGTGCTAACGGGATAACAAAATGTGATAAGACATTCACATGCCTAGTAATTAATTTAACAGCGGACGCACAGATAATAAAGAAAATACCAGAACTAATTAAACCGCCCACTCAAATAAGTAAAGAACAGAAAATATCAGTTAAAAATTCCGTACCTCAAAGATTAGATTTATTAAATAAAAATCTGAGACTTGAACACGTGAAGGAAGGAGCCCATAGTATACGAAAACTTTGCACAGAATACGCGGATATATTTAAGCTTCCGGGAGATAGACTAAACGAGCACAACAGCTGCTACACATTCCATACCTACCCCCTTCAATTCCTAAAGGAAGAGCAATAACTTTAAAGAATTATAGGTTAGCAGAGGCTCATCAAGAAGAAATTAATAAACAAGTTACACAAATGTTAGAAGACGGTATTATCGCACATAGTAAGAGCGAATGGAATTTTCCACTAATAGTCATACCTAAAAAGGAAGACGCGTCAGGGAAGAAAAAATGGCGAATCTGTATAGATTTTAGGAAGTTAAACGAAGTAAACCGTAGGAGACAGCTATCCTCTTCCTAACATACAAGATATATTAGACAAAATAGGAAGGGCTAGATATTTTTCAGCGTTAGATTGCGCTAGTGGATACCTCCAGGTACCAATCGCCGAGGAAGACCAATGTAAAACTGCTTTTAGCACCCCTAACGGACATTTCGAATACAGGAAAATGCCCTTTGGAGTTAGATCGGGACCTGCTACATTCCAACGAATGATGAACTCAGTACTCCATGAATCCATAGGTAATAGATGCTTTGTATACATGGACGATATATTAGTAATGGGCGAAACCTTAGAAGAACATAATAAAAAATTACGGGAAGTGTTTAATCAGTTGCGGAAACACAATTTAAAGATCGAGCCTGATAAATGCGAATTTTTAAGAGAAGAATTAAAATACTTAGGACACGTAGTTACCGCTCAAGGAGTCAAACCCGATCCCAAGAAGATACAGGCAGTTACAGAATTTCCAACTCCAAAGACACCTAAAGACATAAAATCATTCTTAGGTTTGGCAGGATATTACAGGAAATTTATAGAAGAATTTAGTGCTATTGCAAAACCTTTGACTGAATTGTTAAAGAAAGATAAGAAATGGAAGTGGGAAGACCCAGAACAGAATAGCTTCAATAAATTAAAAGATAAATTAACAACAGCTCCACTGTTACAGTATCCAGATTTCACACAAACCTTTATAGTAACTACAGACGCTAGTGGATACGCTTTAGGCGCCATTCTTAGTCAAGGAACATTAGGAGATGATAAACCCATTGCTTACGCTAGCAGGACTTTAAATCAAGCCGAATTGCATTACAGCACTGTAGAAAAAGAACTTTTAGCGATAGTATGGGCATGCAGGCATTTTAGACCTTATTTACTAGGACGTAAATTTCAAGTAGTGACAGATCACAAAGGATTGGTCTGGTTATTTAAGGTGAAAGACCCTAGTTCGAGGTTAATACGTTGGAAATTACAACTTCCAGAATTTGAATTCGAAATTCATTATAGGGCAGGTAAAAGACACGTAAACGCAGATAGTTTGAGTAGACATCCTGTAGAATGTTGCACATTGAATAGTAATCAAGTAACTGAGGATCGTAAAGAGAAAATAATCAAAGAATTTCACAGCTGTCCAGTTGGAGGACATCTTGGAGTCAATAAAACTACCGATCGAATTAAATTATACATAAATTGGCCGGGGATCGAGAAAGACGTAACTAATTACATTAAAACTTGTAAGATTTGTCAATTTAATAAAGATATGAATCATAAAATCAAACAACCTTTAGAGGTCACGGACACTCAAAAGAACCTTGGATAAAATTTTATCTAGACGTAGTAGGACCGCTTCCACTAACCGAGAGAAATCATAAATATATATTAACTTGTCAAGATAACTTAAGTAAATATTTAATTGTTATTCCCTTAAAGACACAAACAGCCGAAGAAGTAAACAGAAGCTTTCGTAAACAATGTTATCTTAATTTATGGGATTCCTGATATCATATTAACTGATCAAGGAACAAATTTTATGTCCGATTTATTTAAAAGAATATGTAAACTATTTAAGATTCAGAAACTGAACTCTACTGCTTATCATCCTGAAAGTAATGGAGCTTTAGAAAGAACTCATAAGACTTTAGTAACTTACTTACGTTGTTTTTGCAATCCTAGAGGAGCAGATTGGGACAAATGGTTACCCTTTGCCAGTTTTACGTACAACACTACCCCCCCATAGTATTACTAAATACTCACCCTATGAATTATTGTACGGAAGAAAATGTAAAATCCCAGGAATTTTACAAACTAAATCTCAACCTTTATATAATTACGAAGATCTAATTCTGAATGTAAGGAATAAATTGCAAAGTTGTCATGAGGTAGCTAGAGAAAGGCTTATTAAATTTAAAGAACAGCAACAATCGCGTGTGAAAAAGCAATTATGTTGAATTCAAGGAGAATGATCTAGTACTTCTCAGAGTAGAAAATAGGAATAAATTAGATCCAATATGGAAAGGTCCATATGAGGTTAAGAATACTGAAGGTCACAACGTAATAATACAAAAATTAGGTAAACGCAAATATGAGACAGTACATTCAAATAGATTAAAGCTATATTTTCCTTTGCAGGGAAAAGAAAATGAAACTTCATAACACATGGATAATGCTACAAATATTAATACCATTTTGGTTGGGAAAGTTTGCAGACGCACAAGAAGTTAAAGCTCATTTAACAGATTGTGGGAGTTTAAATCACTTTGTAAAACCAAAAGTCAAGTATGTTGAAAATTTAAAAGAATTAGTCACAGAATATTTAAAAACACCTAATGAACAGAATACTAGAACCAAGAGAGGCGTTTTAAATTTTATGGGAGAGATCGCTAAGATATTATTCGGTACTTTAACTCAATCTGATGCAGAGGAATATAATAAGCACATTTCACAGTTAGAGAAGGAACAGGCCGAATTTTTGCATATTCTAAAGGACGAAAGTACAGTAATTAAATCGACCATTAATTCAGTTAACTTAACTATAGCGAGAGTAAACCGGAATGAAAATATTTTAAAGGATAGTTTAACAAAATTAAATAATTATACCACTGATAGGATTAACACACTACAGAGGGAAATAGAGAGTATTAGTTTAGCAAATGAACAGATAAGGATTTCACTTAGAGGTGTGGAAGAATGTCAACATTCTTTTGAAATTCTTATAGACGCCTTTGTACACGCAGAGCAAGGAACTCTTCAACCCCAATTAATTACGGTGGAAAAGATTAAGAATGTTATGAAAGCTCAAACGCTGCCAACTGGTCTGGACTACCCTAATTTTTCTTTTTCAGAACTTCAAAACTTAATAACACCTCACACCTATTCTTATAAGCAATATTTAGTATATGTATTACAAATACCCCTCCTCTCTCCTACTCCATATCACTTGTATAAAACACTTCCTTTTCCTGTGAAGAAGGAAGATAATATTTACATTTTTCTAAGCGCAAACAAAGAATATATTTTTAGTGACCCTTTGAGACAACATTATGGAAAAATGACAACTAATGAACTCACTGGATGTTTTCATCCTAATATTTTGCATTACGTATGTAAAGAAACTATACCGATTTATTTGTTCACCCCTGAGGCTGATTGTGAAGCCTCACTTCTTCATCCGTCCACCACTAAAGTTCCAAAAAGTTGCGAGACTAGAATTTTCACACTGAATAAATCCTACTGGATTCCCTTATATTTGTCTAATGAATGGTTATTTGTCGCCCCAAAGCCAGATCGTATGACTGTGTTATGTGGTGACAAATCAACACAACTTAATATTGAAAAAGAAGGTAAATTGTCGCTAGGACAAAATTGCAAGGCTTTTAATGCCCACGTAACTTTACATGCCATGAGTAATTTAGTAAGTAACTTAACAATAGATTTTATGCCTACAGCACCTATTGACTTCGACTGTTGCTTTGATATGGATAAAACTAACAAATATGAGAAATTACAATTAGACATGCCTATGTCTAATCTAATGTCGTCGGTAGATGATTTGAGAATGGCTAGTATGAAGGCCGATGATTTAGGTAAGTTAATTAAACAACAGGAAGAAAATGATTATTCAAAGTGGTATATACATATAACCTCATGGAGTTCAGTAATGGGTACAATCATATTTGTAACCTTGACATGTTGTTGTTGTTTTTGTTGTTGTAAGAGCTGCAGAAATATGATATTTTGGTTATGGGATAAATGGACGCCAAGAAAATGCTGGAAAGAAACTACTGATAGATTATGTATTAACATACATAATTACTCAGGGCATGATCGTGTAGTTTACTCCACGACCCCAGGTAAGGATGAAAATTCACCTACCGTGTCCCTTAAGTCATCACCACCAATAGAAGAAGGAATTAGAGATCCCAACTCTTTACCAAATATATCCCCAGATGAAGAAGATAAGGCTAGTATTGCGCATAGAACTCGAAATAAAACTAAAAAGTTTCGTTAGTAAAGTTTCGAATTATGAATTCAAAACTTTCTATAAGGGGAGGAGTGTAATATTGTGTAATATCGTGTAATATATTGCATATACATTTTATTCATATAATTCATATTTCTTGTTAAAAGTAAGAAAAACCTAACTTGTAATTTAGAATTTGTTATCAATGGGTAAACATTCTTACTATCATTATCAGAGTCCAAAGTAGGGATGGTGGTTCTTTTCCACATCCCAGTTACATCATGCTTACCTTGATTGTGTAATTGTTACGATAATGATATCTTGTGATTTTATGTATATAAATATACATGTCTGTATTTGACAGACAGACAGATTATTATTTTCATCGGTGTAACCGATAAGCTGTCTCATTTATTCTTCATTAAAGTCTGTTTTAATTGTCTACGCTCGCCTAGTACATTTTTCCATAGTTAGGTTTAACCCTATCTACCAACTACATCTCCGAAGATTTCCTGGTCCTGATTCCTATATTCTATCTTAAGCTATAAATTCTACTAGAACTTCAAGAAGATCTTCACTTCAAAAAAACACTTACTTTCTTTTAATTCTGATTTATATTATAATTAATCATTTTTAATTATAGAAGGAATCGACCAGCTATTACACGAGTTTCGAGGTCTTCCTCTCCTCCTCCTTCCAGGTGGACACCATTCCAATGTTTTCCTGGATAATCTTTGTTCTTGCATTCGTCGTACGTGTCCATACCAATTTAATTGCTTATACCGTATATAATCTACTATTGAATAACCAATATTCATTTTTTCTCTTATGACAGTATTTCTTATTTTGTCTAATTTTGAGTTGGTAGAATAATAAATAGTTTTATATATTTTCTATTTAACGTTTTTTGAAAGGAGTTGAGACGTCAGGAGTCTCTGTAATGCATAATAGCACGCATTTCCAGAATTGAGCCTATGTTTAATTTCTTTGTGCATCTCACAGCAGATAATAATTATCTGACGTGAAAGTGTAACAATACTGAATCGTATTCACCATTTATACCATTGTCGGCCGCGGTGGACTAATTTTCATGCTCCTTGTTTCTGGTCCCGATGGTCGCGGGTTCAAACCCGGCCGGAGTCCATGGAATTTTTTAGGATGGAAAAATCCAAGGAGCAAGTCCTCCGGGAGGGGCTTTAAGCCGTGGGTCCCGAGTCTGAAGATTTTCAGTCTCGTCAAAGATCTTATGCTTGAATAAAAAGGCCTCTAAGCAAAATGTACCGATTTTTCCCGTCCTAGTACTATCTTGTTTTTCTAGATGTCAGTATGAGGCGGAACGCTGACCACGGGCCACTCAAAATGACATATATACGAAAACAAGTATAATGAAATTAGTATGGTTCAATTTCTTCCCTGTAGGGGGAGAGCGCCGAATCTCGATGAGAGAAACAAGGGCTTATCTTCTTGTGTCTTGTAAGCCCATGTTTCCCTTAACAGAGATTTAGGCGCTCTTCCCCTACAGGGAAGAATTTGAATCATACTAATTTAGTTAAACTTGTTTTCGTATAGATGTCATTTGAGTGGTCCGTGGTCAGCGTACCGTCTCATACTGACATCTATAAAACAACGGTAGTACTAGGACGGGAAAATTCGGTAAATTTTGCTTAGAGGCCTTTTCATTCAGGGATCTTTTACGAGCCTGAAAATATTCAGACTCGGGACCCACGGCTTAAAGTCCCTACTTGAGGACTTGCTCCTTGGATTTTTCCTACCTATATAATCCATCGACCCCGGCTGGGTTTGAACCCGCGACCCTCGGGACCAGAGGCAAGGAGCATATTTAACTAATTTAACATCACGTAAGAGGGAAACAATCTAATGTACAGGATGTAAAGGTTATAAATGCTGTTCGTGACACAGTCATCAAAATCTGTCCATAAAAACCGGGTCAAAACTTGATAGTTTTATCAGAAAGAGAAAGTTTGTATTTTATTTGCTTAATTAGTTAATAAACATACTAGAGGAACACTAGATTAAAGTTTTATAAAACATTGGCAGTTCCTGCATTACTTTATGGGAGTGAAACTTGGGTAATGACGAACAAATTACATAGTAGAATACAAAGTGTAGAAATGAATTTCCTTAGAAGAACAAATTGCTGCACAAGATTGGATCGGATAAAGAATGAAGATATAAGAACAAAGTTAAATATTTACATCCATTGAACGAAAATCAAGGAATATAGAGTTAAATGGTTTAGACATGTTGAAAGAATGAATGTAACAAGATTACCAAAAGCAGCATTTAACTACAAGCCAACAGGTTCAAGGAATGTAGGAAGGCCAGTGAAAAGATGGACAGAACAACTGTGAGATGGAACAGGCAATTTGCCTAGCCCGTGAAGTGAAGAAGAAGAAAAAGGACAATTACATCATTAGATGTACCTACCATAGAGTTATTATTAAGATATTTGTATTATTCATGCTATTAAATAATAATGCATGCTTACATATGCTACTAATCTAGAATCGGAGATATGGCAACATGTTCAGCAGGGTTGAAACAGCTGAGTACAAGTCACCTTCCTCTCCATCAAGCAACGTTGCCAAATGTCCAAAACTTTCAACATTATTAATCAGTAAAATAGTGAAATTATATAAAATATGAGGACTTTTAATGACATGAATAATTATAACTTACAATAATGACGCCGCACCCCTTACACCGTTCACACATAGAAATGCATTATGTAATGGAAATGGACAACTAGTGACAAATGAAGGAAATTTTGAAGAAGTGGCTGATTTCAAGTACCTAGGAACAATAATTACAAATAGGAATGAGATTCACAAAGAAATTAAACATAGGCTCAATTCTGGAAATGCATGCTATGTGCATTATAGGGACTCATGACGTCCCAACTCGTTTCAAAAATCGTTAAACTGAAAATATACAAAACTATTATTCTACCAGTTATATTATATGGATGTGAAACATGGACTCTTACTTTAAGGGAGGAAAGGACATTACGAGTATTTGAGAATAAAGTTCTTAGTAAAAATGTTGGGCCAAAAAAGAGATGAACAGACAGGTGAATGGAGGAAACTACATGTGCTACATGATATGTATAGGGAGCCAGATATAATAAGAGTTAAGTCTTGTAGGCTGAGATGGACAGGACATGTGGCACGTATGAGGGTTGAAAGAAGTGCATGGAAGTTTCTTGTAGGAAAACCAGAGGGAAAAACGCCCAGTTGGTAGACCAAGAATGAGGTGGGAGAATAACATTATCCATGATTTGATGGAAGTAGATTATACAGGGAATGATTGGAAAACATTAGCTCAGGATAGGGATGTATGGAGAGTGTATGTCCGCGCGGCCATGAACCTACGGGTTTGATAGAGCCAGTGAGTTAGTTATACCAGTTACACCTATATTTGAATTATATAATTATTTTATGCATAATTTACAGTAATTTAATCAGACGAAATAGACATACAACAGAATCAGTTGTTCCAGGTTTAACTGGTAACACGTAACAAGGAAACATACATTTCTCTAGATGTACCGATATATATGTATTTATGTATTTATATTTGATTAATATAATTATTTAGAGCAAGTTAATCGGAGGAACACGTGTAAGAGAGAAACTGTTGTTTCACATTACGTAACAAGAGTAAATAGTTTTTTTTAATGTTTATCTTCCTTTTTATTTGGCACCACAACCCGTTGTGAGTTTTGGCCTCCTTCACAATTTTCCTCCATTCATTTCGATCCTGTACTTTCTCCTTCCATCCTCTTTACCATTTGATCCATCCGGCTTTTCCAATTGTGTAGGTTTCGTGACAAGAGATTTTTTTACAAGATAAGGTCTTTAGTTTTATGATGATCCCATTACCAGGGGGACTGGGAGCCTTTATTTCGGGGGGATCGACCCCTAGGTATTTGCCTTCACCTCGGCTGTACAGAACCGCTATCCCTTTCGCAGTAGGTCACTAACTGTTAATTAATATATTTATTAAACACAATGTGTACATCAAATTAAATTTAGCTTTTTACCAGTCTTTAATTAAATTGTTTAGAGGCAGAGTCCTGTTTTTACACTTCGCTAGATGATATTTTGGACGTGGATAGTTGCATAATTTACAGATGCAGTCCTCCTTGGTACATGTTGTTCAGGCATATATTCCCATGAAATCCATGGGCTGCGAAACGTGTCTACAGGTGTCGAAGTTCGAAATTCGGTTGCTTCCAGGTTTCTGTTTTCATTGCGTCTGTTTCCATAATTTCTGTCGGTATCTGGGCGGCTTTGTTCTGTCTCTCCTCGATGACGATTCTGTATGCTTGCGTTTCCGGTAGTCTGAAACAGTGTCTGATATATTCGATGAAGAAGGATTCCTGGGCTATTGTATAGGCATAACTATTTCTTGTATATTTTGAAATTGACAGTGCTCTTTTGAGAAACCTTGATTTAACGTTCTCCAGTTCTTAAGATTTTTCACCATCAAGTAATTCCATATTAGCTGGATTCCGTATGTTGCGGCCGGCATTACTTTAAGGTTGAAGAGTTTCATTGCAGTTGAGAGGGATAGTCTTTGGAGTTTAGGGATATCGTACATGGCTTTCGTTGCAGCTGTTGCTCGATCCTGTATATGAAGTGAGAAAGCGGTTCCAGTTGTTTGTAAGGTGACCCCCAAGTATTTGTAGCTTGATACGAATTCTAGGGTTTCACTTCCGCATATAAGATGGTCCTACTAACTGTTAATGTTAGCCAGTTGTTTATAATGAACGTAAATATTTCCAACAAATATGTTTTAATGTTATTTTACAATTATTTATTATTTTGAAAACACCATCACGCAAAAAAATAATGTACAATGCACGTTTGTGAAGTGTTTACAGAATCTTGGAGATTAAAAACCGAGCGATGGTTTTTAAACATTTCCTCGCTTCTGTAAAAACCACTTCCCAACCTGGCATCATAATATTCTATTAGCAGATTTTAATATTATCAAAATAGAGTAGGTTCTATACAGCAGTTCTTACGATAAGGATTTTCTCCCAAGCTAAGATGAGCTTAAAAAATTTAGGATATTCTCCTTTGTCGGTATAAAACGTGAACAATACCATAGAAGTACTAGATATATATATATATATATATATATATATATATATATATAATTTAATTCGGCAACTGCAAGGTGACTTATGAAAACGTACGCAGTCAACTGGAGGTAGGATACTACACAGATTATAACAACATTGCATCGAGGGCCCAATAAACGCAATTCAAAATTAAACAAAATGATTGTTACTTAAGAAGTAAAATACTTTTTGTGATATTTATTTAAAAACCTATTAACGGATTAACTTCTAAAGGGAGACATCTAGGAACGTTCTGTATAAATAACAAAAGTACTGATATTGTTTACAAAGTTTAAACAGTTAAATTATAAATGCTCGCATCACTGGACACCAACGATTATTGGAAATTTTATTACATAAATGCATACAGGGGAACACTGAAAATATAATTCCTATCGATTCCCGCGCGGATTCAGGGCACATGGGCCCTCAGGCTGCCCTGCGTTGTGGCCAGATTGATAGACAAACCCGAAGGGAGGTACAAGCTTTTGCTGTCTCCTGCAACAAGACACGATTCAAGATTCCCTGCGCCGGTACATCCATAATGAGAGGGACGGAATTATGAATCAGTTGGCAGAAAACACTTTAAATATCATTGTAACCTCTTCAGCAAAAATTAAAACGAAATCTTGCTTCAATATTTTAAACTTTAAACGTATCAGTAATAATAATAATAATAATAATAATAATAATAATAATAATAATAATAATAATAATAATAATAATAATAATAATAATAATAATATATCAATTAATATACTTGTTAATAAACAGATATTGGTAAAAGTAAAGTCTCTAAGAAGAAAACGTAAAAACCATAAAAAAACACCCCGCGCTTTTGATGGTGAAATTATTTTTTTTTTGTAGATAACTAGTTTTATTCTAGATGTGTTGGAGATGATTTTTTTGTTGTTGACCACTTTAATTTTATCCCAAGGTTTTGGAAATTAATATTATTTTTCATTTTTTAGTTCTGTTTTCTTATAAAGCGTGTTTTAGTTTTTAAAACTATTATTTATTTTTTTAATTTTTAGTTTAATTGATTGTCCTAAACCGGACTCCCATGAAAATTTAATTGCTTAATACTCTTCTAAAAAAATCCTCCTGCCCGGATTTCAACCAGCGACCTATGGATTACTGAAATTATATGCCACTACAGTCCACGGCTCTACCAACTGGGCTCTTACAACGATTGACTAAAAAGTCGATAAGTCCGCAACTTATTATACCGGTTTTATTTTTCGATTTTCTGATGATTCTGGCCAGGATTTGAGAAACAAATGATGAAATTATTGTATTGCCATTGGTCCTTTACAAGTATACAAAAATTTAAGTCGATCCAATGTTTCTAAGTGGGTGAAAATTGTGGTCAAAGATTCCGTTACATAGAAACAGGTCAAGCTAATATAAAGCGTGTAAAAAATAAGTAGCCATCTCCAACACATATTGTTTAAATACACAGGCAACTTACCATGACACTAATATTTTATTAATAAAAACGAGAATGATAACTTTTCCAATAGTTTGTAAGTCTAACACTGTTATAATTAACTTAGTCAATTATCCAGTTACAGAATATAGTCATCGTTAATACTTGTCGCGTTGTAAAGGAAATCTTAAAGTTCACAAATGACACGAGATAATCAAAATGGTCGGGATATGTTGTAGGGAAATAGTTGTTTTCTTTATGTTATCCGTGTAGCTGTTTTTATTTTTGGAATCCTTACCTGTAATTTAATTTATAAAAAACTTAGAATAATGATAAGTATGGCGATCTCCAAATTTACGTACACCTTTAGACAAAAAAAAGTCATCCGCAGTTTGTATCAATCGATCGGGGAACTTCGTGAGCGCTCGCAAAAGCCGTATTCACATCAACACGTTTTTAGTAATTGTACTGGGTTGTCTGCTAGTTAAAGCAGTGCCCACTCAAGCAATATTAAAGAGAGAGTTCGGCTTAGTGCGTTTCCGTGGTCGAGAGGCTTAGCTGACAACATCTGCGTTCGTAACCAAACGGGTTCGATTCCCGTTCTACTTTTTTTAAAACTGAATGTTAGAATAGCATTTCGCCTGTAATATAGTTTCATATTTAATTTTATATTTGAGTTTTATGGCTTTAATGCACACACAAAAACAAAAATTAAAATATTCTTCTAATGAGAAAATGAGGAAAGAAAATATCTTCTAAAATGAAAATTTCAACTAAAACAAAATCAATATCGTGTGTATGAACCCTCAGCATCAATTACCGCCCTCAATCTGCGGGGCATTGATGCAATCACATTTCTACAGGCACGTGGACGATCGGCTAGAGCATCCCAGACGTCTTGAATTTGTGCCCATAAGCCGTCTTTCGTGCATCTGCAGGCCAATTAGAGTTCATCTCTATTTTCATCTTACCCCACACATTTTCGATTGGATTCAAATCTGGTGAACAGCGAAATTAGATTTGCCATCTCCTTTTAAAACCAAATCAAATTTCGCTAAACACATTTCAAAAAGCGACCACAGTTTGAACAATATCGATAAATAATACAATGTCAATTATACACTGAGAAAACAACAGACACAACATTAACAATCAATTGAGTTGCTGTTTACTTGATGAAAATCCGTATTTATTAATTAAATAAAAATAAAACATAGTTTTATTTGATTTTCATATTTATTATATAATTTAGTGACAGCTGTTTCGGTACACTGTACCTTCTTCACACATGTTAACATATTATTAATTGTGTTCCAACTGATCTAAGCAACAATACAACAATATTTATTTAATTTTTTTTAATTTAACAAAGGGGATTCATTCAAATCAAGTTGAGAACTTAACAGTTTGTTACTACTTTTAAATTTATTAATTTCTACAGTCTCCAAAAGATCTAACTTCTTACCCTTAATCACAAACATGTAAAATTTCAAAATTTTGATCGAAACAATGATTAAATTAGAATAGGTGGTTAGCATACTTTGAATATTCTAAATTTCTGTTATATGCTCTCATGTGTTCCTTTATCCGAGAGATAAAAGGTCTACCAGTTTGTCCTATATAGACATTGTCACATGTGCCACACTTCAATTTATATACACCTGATAATTTTTCTTTTTTTATTTTGGTTTTATTGTTTTTATTATTATTTTGTAAAGTTTTATTAGTTTTAAATGCCACATTAATGTTCAAATTTTTGAAGTGTTTAGATATTTTATTTGAAAGTGGGCCTATGTAAGACATCACGACATATTTCTTTGTTTTCTTTGGGTGAAGGAAAAACTTTAATTGCTTTTTTGTAATGAACTTTCTTACTTAAACATTCTATAATTTTAGGGGTCGTAGTTATTATTAATAGCTAATTGTTTAATAATATTCAATTCATTGTTATATTGCAAGGGTGAAAGAAAAATATTTAAAAGTCTATGAATGTAACTATTAAAGACTGCCATCTTATGAGTATATGGGTGAAGAGAAGAACTATGGATAGTGGTATCAGTATGAGATGGTTTGTGAAAGATATCAAACTAAAACTTATTATCAATGTGTTTTATTGATAAATCCAAGAAATTTATACTATTATTTGTTTATAATTCCATTGTGAAATTAATACTTCTGTGAATGTTATTAATAAAACTTAAAAAGGAATTCAATTGTCTTTTGGTTCCTGTGAAGCCTGCTATGACATCATCTACATACCGATACCAAAATAGAACATTTCTAGCTAATACATTCTTATGTATGGTTTGTTCTAAGTCATCCGTAAAAATCTCTGCCAAAAGAGGGCTCAACGGATCACCCATAATCAAACCATCTTTAGCTATGTACAATTTGTTATTAAATTCAAAATAATTTTGATGTAAGCATGTTTTAAGAGTGTGTAATATTTCTTCAACTACAAAACCATTCACTTTATTAGTTAGTAACATTCTATTAATGATCTCTATTACATCAACAGTAGGTATACTGGGAAACAGATTCTTTACATCAAAAGAAACTAAAATTAAGTTATTAGGCATATCAATGTTCTTTATAATTGTCAATTAATTCAATATAGTTTTTTATACTGTAAATTGGATTGAACTTGGTATTAGATGAAATTATATTATTAGCTTTTTAGACATTTTGTATGATGGAGAACTTATAAAGGATACTACTGGTCTAATAGGATAATTTTCCTTATGTAATTTAACTAGGGAGTACAGTTTGGGTGGTTGGGGATTCATTTGTATTATAGAGTATTCAAAAAAGTTATTAAAAATTATACTGTTTTTATAAATATTATACTATTTTTATAATTATTTATAATTTATTTTTGATATTTCTCTGTTGGGTCTTTATGAATAATTTGAAAATTATCAGAATTTAGAAAACCTACAGTTTTAGAGATATAATCATCCTTATTTAAAACTATTAAAGTTTGTCCTTTATCTGCTTGTGTAATAACAATATCATCATTTAAAGTTTTCTTTCTTATATCTTTAGCTATCTGATTATAGAATATATTCCTTGGTATTCTTTTCTGACCATCCTTGATCATTTTTTGTGATAGCATAAAATTATCAGGTGTATATAAATTGAAGTGTGGCACATGTGACAGTGTCTATATAGGACAAACTGGTAGACCTTTTATCTCTCGGATAAAGGAACACATGAGAGCATATAACAGAAATTTAGAATATTCAAAATATGCTAACCACCTATTCCAATTTAATCATTGTTTCGATCCAAATTTTGAAATTTTACATATTTGTGATAAGGGTAAGAAGTTAGATCTTTTGGAGGCTGTAGAAAGTAATAAATGGACAAGGAGGAACAAAACGGTTAAGCATCTCAACGTGAGTTGAATGAATCCCCTTTGTTAAATTACAAAAATTAAATAAATGTTGCTTAGATCAGTTGGAACACAATTCATAATTTGTTAACATGTCTGAAGAGGGTGCAGTGTACCGAAACAGCTGTCAATGAATTATATAATAAATATGAAAATCAAATAAAACTACGTTTTATTTTTATTTAATTAACAAAATTAACATTTTAGAAGAAACCGAAATTAACGAGGCGGCCAAGAATACAAACATTCTTAACGAAAATATGCCTAATGAGGAAATCCCTCTACAAGACATATACAGATAATTCAATATTATTACAACAAGTCCAAAATATGAAGTATGCTTCGAAAGGCCTAGAGTGAAATCTACGAAAATTTTAAATGGTTGAGTAAGACGGTAGCATACTAGATAAAAAATATATATAATTTAACATTGTTATAACTCAACGGTATAGAAACCAATTATGAACTTAAAAAGTATAGAGTAATTAAAGTGTCAAAACAAAATGTATTTAATTCATAAAACATTTTAATACGCCCTCAGGGGTCCTCATCTAGAGGATATGTGGATGGCGACCACAAGGTGCCCAAGCTGTGCAAAACATTTCTTCCACTTACTTGTGTTTTGCACTCTTTTAACTTTACTATCTAACCTCTCTTGGTTAACTCTTGTTTTTTCGACCCCGACGCTATTAGGGCATCCGAGGGCTAGGGAGTCCTTCCTTTCTTCCATTTCTTCTTTCCTTTATTTTCTTTTCTTCTCCAGAAAGCCTGACCAGAGGCTATAAGATGGCAGCCCCATCACTGGTCTTGCCTTCCTTGGCCAGCAACCAATCGAAGGGACTATTATTATGCTTTCAAGTCTTATATGAGAATTTCCCATAAGGGAAAATTTTCTATAGGATCGTAACAGGCCTTGGCCTAATACTTGAAAGGAAGAAGAAGAAGAACATTTTAATACAAATTTCACGAAAAAAACTGCATAATTGAAGACGCGAACCTGCGACCTTCATTACAAGAAACAGTGACCGCATGCTTTACCGCTGACCTATCAGGACTGGTAGGAGAGTCTTCAGTTCACGCCACATAACACAGTAGCTCAGGGACTGCACAATTATGACTAGTTTGATATGGAGTGGAGAAGGAAAACAAAAATTTGGGCATAGAAATATGTGTAATAATTGAAAATCTGTATATAAATACATTAATAGCCCTAAATTATTATATAATTACAATTTAAAATGTATTTATTCATAGTTATAAATAATATTATCCATCCATCCATAGTAATTCTACCCGCGGGCAGGTCTTTCACTGCAATCATAGCATTTTCATGCTATGCTTTGCAGCTTTACTAGGGAATTATAGGTGTGATAGCTTTCTGTTCCTTTCCACACCGGTGAAGGATGATGATGATGGCCGGATGATTTTCGGGGACCGTTAGGCTCTAAGCTTCCTGACATTTGTATTACAGGTGAGGGAAAAACACCGAAAAAACTTCAACCAGGAGCCTGTCCCTACCGGGAATCGAATCCGGGCCCGCTGAGTGACAAGGCACCACGGTACTTCGAGACCAAAGCGGTGGATCAGATAATATTATAATTATATAATAATAATTATTAAATTTATTCCATAGTAATTCTGCCCGAAGGCAGGTCCTTCACTGCAATCATAGCATTTGCATGCTATGCTTGCAGCTTTACTAGGGAATTGTGTAGGTGTGGTAACTTCCCGTTGCTTTCCACACAGGTGAAGGATGATGATGATGATAATGATAAAGATGATGATGGCCATATGATTTGGGGGACCGTTTGGGCCTTAAAGTTTTCCTGACATTTGTCTTACAGGTGAGGAAAAACCCCGATAAAAACCTCACCCAGAAAAGCTGCCGCGACCGGGGATCGAACCTGTGCCCGCTGCGTGACAAGGCAGCACGCTACCTCGAGACCACAGCGGTGGACATTTAAATGTATTATTACATTATATAATAATATATATATATATATATATATATATATATATAATACTTAATATATAATTATATAATAATAATAATAATTATTATTATTGTTATTATTATTATTATTATTATTATTATTATTATTAATTATGGATTTTCAAATTTTATAATAAATTTTACGTTACGATATGGTTCATATTTATAAAGTTCGAAAAAATGGGTAATTTACATGCGAAATCTGTTTACAAAATGTAGCCTGAGAAATAATATAGATGTGGCAACAATATATTTGTCATTCTCCATCTCCGGAAAAATCAATAAGTGGCTCAATGGTCTGGGTAAAATTTCAATCAAATATACATATTACATTATTTTTAATATTTACACGAAAAGTATCAAAGCTGCGTAAAAAATAAACAGTTTCAGATAATTATTAAAATTAGGCTATTCAAGGATAATATTAAAACATCTCTGAGCAATTACATAGAGTATATATTATACTTTAAACTTCAAAGTTTTTAAAATATTTCGTTTTCCATGTTAATTGACGATCCGTTTGTACTGTCAGAACTGCGTCACAAGATGACACTAAGCGATTGTGTTTGCAACAGTGTACGCGTACATTGGATGAAACAGGCGCCTGCCCAGTGTAAATCTTATAATTTGGTAAATATTTTCAGTGACATGATAGTGGATTTCATGGCAGAAGTGCACCTACGTTAATTGAATTCAAAAATTGAAAAATGCGCAAATTATTTAGCAACATGTGCATAATTTCATGAGAAAAGCATATATGTTAATTATATCCCAAAAAATTGCGATAAATGTCTTGAAAATTGAATGTGAATTTGAGGTGATTTAGCGCAACAACGGCATATATACAACGTAAAACTTGTTTTTTTTTAACGATAAGGAACGGAAGATACAACACCGGATCATCCAATAATCTGAACATTAACTTGCCCACTTTCTCATCTAACATAATGTGACAGTCGAAGAGGAGTATCATAGCCTCGCGGGCATAGGCTCTCCATACATCCCTATCCTGGGCTAATGTTTTCAAATCGTCCCGAGTATAATCTGCTTCCCTCAAATCAAAGTTAATGTTATACTACCACTTCATTCTTGTTGCACCGAATGGCCGTTTCAGTCTGGTTTTCCTACAAGAAGCTTCCATGACTGTCTTTTATTTCCCATTCGTGCCACTTGTCCTGAGCATTGCAGTCTATGAGACTTAACTGTTCTTATTATATCCCGTTTCGTACTATATTATATCATGTAGCTCCTGTTATGTAAGTCTTCTGCATTCGCCCGTCTGTTCATCTCTTTATGTCCTAAAATTTTCCAAAGAGTTTTGTTCTGAAATAGTACAGTATTTTCATCATATTGTTATTTATTATTATCAATATTAATTATAAAGTAATTATAATTTATTATTAATTATAAGTAGTATTATAATGATGCAGTTATTATTATTATTATTATTATTATTATTATTATTATTATTATTATTATTATTATTATTATTATTATTATTATAATAGATTTTCCAAATTTTTCAGTTTCTATGTTACGTTTGGTTTATATTTATAAAGTTTGAAAAAATGGCTAATTAACTTGCGAAATCTGTTTACAAAACATAGTCTGAGAAATAATGTAGATGTGGCAACAATCTACTTGTCATTCTCCGTCTTCGCAAAAATCAATAAGTAGATCAATGGCTTTGGTAATATTTCAATCGAATTTACATATTACATTATTTTTAATATTTACACAAAAAACTATCAAAGCTGCATAAAAAATAAACAATTTCAGTCAATTTAAAAAAAAAATAAGCTATTCAAAAATAATATTAAAACATCTGTGAGCAATTACATAGAGTATATATTTTATTTTAAACATCAAAGTTATTAAAATATTTCGTTTCCATGTTAATTGACGATCTGTTCATATTGTCAGAACTGCGTCAAGGTGACACGAAAACAACGCCACTTAGCGATTGTGTTTTGTTAATTTGCAACACTGTAGGCATATCTTGGATAAACCAGGCGCTTGTCGTGTATAAATCTGTGTACATTCAACATGTAAGAATTGTCATAGTTATTAAAGCGTGCGTGGAGGGTTTTAATGCGTGTGAAATGGACGCAAGTGCTTTGTTTTGTCCTCAATTTAACAAAAGGTTAGTAATTTATATTATTATTTGATAAATTATATAAAAATGAACATCTGCGAAACTGTCTTTTATGAACTCAATAACTATTTGACCGAATTGAATGGTGTTTTTGCCATCATTTAGATATTTTTTGGGAAAATTGACGTATATAACATATTACCATGTGTACTATAGGACCAGAGCAAAAGAAATAAAAAAGTGGATTTGTGCACTGAAAAGTCGTTTTTTGGATTCCTAAATTGTTTATTTTGTCTAAACCATAACAAATACACCATACTTGAATACCTAAAAAAAATCTTCAAAAAAGTCCACGACAGCATATGCCTATCTTTCACGGATAACTCACAAAAAATATTCTTTCAAAATTAGATTAAAACTAAGGATTTAATTACTAAGACTTTTCCTACAACACAATGTTAGCGCTATAATATTATTAACTGTTCAACAAATTACAGAAAGTACATATTTTGATTTGATATTTCCTTCTAACCTGTGTCCATGTGAACAACGTCATGGATCCAGTTAGTAGAAAATAATATACCATATTATTATATTGATTAAAATTGAATAAGTTGTTAAACTCTTTGACTTCACACATAAATTAGATGTCCGATCCCATGAGCACATAGTCCTTTATATCCCTCCTCATCACACTACCTATCACTCAAAATATTTTTAAGTTTCTCTTGCTAGAACATTGGAATTCTCTTCCACTCTATGTCAGAGACTGTCAAACTTTACCATCTTTCAGAAACAAATTTAAAATACAATTATTAACAGAAAAATCTCACTAATACTATTTTACAACAGTTAACAACATGTTTTTCCATTACAAAATAGCTTCATGATATGTATAGGAAGCCAGATATAATAAGAACAGTTAAGTCTCGTAGACTGCGATGGGCAGGACATGTGGCGTATGGGGAATGAAAAAGGTGCATGGAAGATTCTTGTAGGAAAATCAGGGGAAACGACCAGTTGATAGATCAAGCAAGAATGAGGTGGGAGAATGACATTATCCATGATTTGAGGGAAGTTGATTATACAGGAGATGATTGGAAAATATTAGCCCAAGATAGGGATGTATGGAGAGCTTACGTCCGCGCGTCCATGAACCTACGGGTTCGATCGATAGAGCCAGTGATTTAGTTATTTAATAAAAATAGTATTAAGATTTATCAATATGTTTACCTGATGTCTCATATATATATATATATATATATATATATATATATGGTGTGATAAGAAAAATGAATGCCTGGACGGGATTCGAATCCGGAACTCTGAGTCTGTACCTCAGCGTGTTATCCCTTACACCACCAGGCGAATCCAATTCAAACACTTGTTTTTCTTATATATGCATTATATTCTCCATTATTACTAGATGTCGCGAGAACTCGGTCTTCACTGCCATCTAGTAGCTGACTATAACAAGTAAGCAAATTAAAGAGAATATTTTTAGTTTATAGCAGTGACGCTTTATCGGTGTTTATATATATATATATGTATATATATATAATGTTGTAATTAAATTTTTGACATTGAGCAATGCAAGCTTATATATATAAGACAGAGAAATGTTTGAATTGGATTTATCTGGTGGTGTAATGAATAGCACGCTGGGGTACCAATCCAGAGGTCCGGGTTCAGATCCCGTTCAGGCATTTATTTTTCTTACCATGTCATATTAATTCATTACAGTTTATTACTTTCTTTGTATTTTTTTTTCCTTTTCATATATACTAGTTTCGAGGTGATATTCCTTTCTGTATATGTTATCTTATTACTTTTAATTTTGTCTTTAATTTTGTTGAATTATTGGACATTATTTTTATTATTATTCAGTTTGGACAGATAATTAATCGTTTGGTATGTAATTTTATTGTACTTTTTTGTCATTTAAATGTAACATACGGCCTTAACTCCACCAGGCTAAGTAAATAAATACTATTATTTGAATGTGTGAAAACATTAACAATTGAAGGTGGTAATTTTTGGTTGGGTGAAGGATTATTTTAAGGTTGGCTAGTAAAGGGGAGCGGAGAGGTTCTCTTCAGGGGACAGATGATTCATGTCGTGAAAATGCTGTAGTTTTGCAATGAAATAATTAGTTTTATTTTTATATAGTTAATTGGTAATCATTTGGTGGATTTAAGCTTCACCGAAACCAAATTAATGTATATTCTTCTTGTTGAATAATATTGTAGAATAATTTTAATTTCCTGCTGTATAATTTAATATTCTCTCGGCCCAAGTATCGGAGAGGAACTACAGAAATATTGAGGAGCTGCTTCTACTCATTTCGAAGTCTGTTGCAGGAATGATACAATATTATTTCAACACAACAAGATTGATTAATAAGTCATATGACCAGTTGATTTGTTTTGATTGTTTAATAGCTAATACCCGGCGTGCGTTGCTACACCTAAAGTTTAATTCAATTGAAATATTAAAGGTTAATTAAATTGTATGGTATATGCTGAGACGAACCAAACATGGTTGCTACTCAATTTTTAATTTTGGATTTCAGGTAAACCTCCACTTATAATTGTCGGGTTTCGCTCATTTTCAGTAAATTCCTACCTCTGTTTATTTTAACACAATGTACTGAGTTTCGTTGTGAAACATCGAGATATGTGACCGCTAGAGTGATTTTTAAATTTTCACTTCGGAACAACTTCTACACGTAATGGTTTTAGAAGGTCCTGTTGTGAATCTAAACCATCCAGGGACCCACCCGAACACACACAAACCATTTTATCAAAATCAGTCCGCTCGTTTAGGGAGATTTTAATTTCTGGTTTCAGGTAAACCTCCACTTCTAATTGTCATATTTCGCTTATTGTTTGATAACACCTACCTCGGTTCATTTTAATAGGGTATACTGAGATTCGTCGTGAAACATCGAAAAATGTGACCTCTAGAGCGATCTTTAAATTTTCACTTCAAGTGAAACTCCTATACCAAATGGTTTTAAAAGGTCCGATTGTGAATCTAAAGCATCGAGGGACCCACTCAAACAAAAAAAAAAAGACCTTGAAATAAATGAGAAGAAAACAGTAAAAAGACCTTCAGGAAAGAAGGAAGACTCGCAGCGAATGACTACATTCGGTATAGGGCAGACCTACTGCAAAATGTAAACCAATTCAAATATCTGGGCATCACCCTGCAGAGCCGAGGGGACACCTTCGATAAGCACATCAAAGAACGCGCCTTAGCGGCCGGAACAGCAACGAACAGTATTAAAAACCTGAGTAAATTATCCCTAGAGGCAGCAATGACCATCTTCCGCTTAAAAACCACACCAATTATGACCTGTGGACTAGAAGTGATTTGGAAGAACCTAAATAAGTCAAACTTACAGGAAGTAGAGAACTTTTTAAAGACAGCAATAAGCCTATCAAAATACATACCTTCACGTCTAACATATACTGAGAAAGGAACCCTTCTTCATAGAAGAGCTCCACCTGGACCTTCTCGTACCGGCAACAGATGCCAACAAAGAACTACTGAGGGAACTCAACGAGAAGAGAGAACAGATGCGGCCTAAGTTCTACGCAACGGATGCTATGACCTACAGCGAATGGACAGCAGCCAGATACGACCTCAGACACACCGTGACAAGCGTCGCGGTCCATGATATCCACCACCGGATATGCACAACAGTGAAGCGCCATAACCCAGAAGAAAAATGCAAGTACAAACTATGTGGGTCGCACTGCAACCAATATCACCTATTACAGTATAAACACATAGGAACCTCCATATAACAGACTTCTGTAAGACATGAAAACAATTGAACGCATAAACATCTTCCTACTTGATCTTTCTACATGGCCATTGACTGCTATAATATCTACACCGTGTCCCATTCAAACCTCCCACATTTTAGTAAATCATAGCTAACAACGTATGCGGAATTATGAAATGAGGTTGGTATTAAAAGAAAGAGAAACTCAAAGAATTTTGTTTTCATTGTTCCAGTTAATTCATCTGTCGCATGTTGGACAATAGTGACATAAACCACTTTTGCCAGAAACCATTCCACTGGACCGTGTGTTTGCGACTCCAGTGCAAGATCTTCATGATTTACGAACCCGTATCCTTGACACAATTGCAACAGTACCAATGGACATGTTGGACAGAACGTGGCACGAAATCGAATACAGACTTGATATTGTTCGTGCTACTAATGGTGCACATATAGAAGTGTTTTAGTGTGTGGCAATGGAAATTCTTTGAGTTTCTGTTTCATTTAATACCGGCCTCATTTCATAGTTCCGCATACTTTGTTAGCTATGATTAATTAAAATGTGGGATGTTTGAATGGGACACCCTGTAATATTATTAAAACATTAATCAAAAACAGTCAGTCGTTTAGGAGGAGTTGAGAAGAATTATATATACAAATATAAGATTAAATCTAATAGGTCAAATGATGGAGATAATTACTTTTAATACAAATCAAAATTCAATATACTTTATTTAAACAAATATAAATTATTTAAATTTTATTTTAAAGTTTAATGAAAACATTTTATAAATTCCGTCAACAATGACTTGAAATAACTTTAAATAGTAATTGTTAAGATCTTTATCTATGAGAAATATTTTAATTATTAACACGTGATTTTTGTTCAACAATAGCTAATAAGATATATTTAGATTTTACTTAATGTTAAATATACGCATAAAATATTTTTTAGAAAAAAATTATTTTAATTCTATGATTTACACCTTTAATATCGTGCTTTACAACATAATTTACATTTAAATAATTCAGGGCAATAGTTGACAGTATACACTTGTATCTCTCAGCCATTGGAAAATAGGATCCAATAACATGCAAAGACTGCACTCTACACAACTGTCACACCATTATGGTTTGCACCCATTCAATTCCACTAATTTCGCGGAGGTGTAAAGGTAAATTACAACTAAAAATGGGATCCGATTGTGACAAAATTCTGGAGGATTATCCTTTATATACAATAACAATATGTCAAGATTACGTCAGAACTACGGCCTGCTTCCATCACATTATTCTAAGCAGATATGTATACTGAAACCCCAAAAATACATTATTTTTAACGTAAACTATGACATACATTTGCCGTATTCAAGGTTGTCCGTCGTGGCGTAGTCGGTAGAGTCCCAACCTTCCACTCCGGCGACCCGGGTTCGATTCCCGGCGGGGTAGGGGATTTTTAATCTCCACCTTGGGTCTGGGTGTGTGTGTCTTGTTCTTGTGTCTATATGTGAGAATAACAGAAAGTTAACAAAAAGGTAAAAACAAGAAGGAAAACAGTGTAAACGAAATAGGAAAAAAAGGGCAGTGCTACGGAACTGCTCTGATTCGAGACCCCGTAGGGGAAACTTTTCTCTTGGAATTTCAGTCAGTATGGAATCAGCGCCCATCCAGCATGGTTCGAATTTGGAGAGTTACAATAAGTAGCGGCTTCTGGTTGAGAAAACATACTGTAACAGCTGGAGGTCAAGGAATGTTGTCCCTCTACTGGCTGGATGACCATCCACCTCTGTGTGGTAGTGATCTCAACAGGAGAGTAAGTTAAGGCCATCTAGGTTTGTCGCTCCGAGCAGTTTTTAAATTTATGAGTGCATAAAAATAACTTTATTGAAATGTTCCTGTAAATTATTCGCATATGTAAATCTATCAATACAAGTTCTATAGCTTCTATACCCATGTATATATATAATTTTATTTTAGGATTGTTTCTCTTATATACACAGGTATCCTGAGCCAAAATATATATTTTTTTTCTTCCACACTTCCCGGTCTTGCGTGTCTTCTTCTGTCATATTTCTTTTCTTCATGTTGTCTTGAATTCCCTTTATCCACATTGGCTTTCATCTACCACGTTTCCCTTTTCCAGGAGGTTCCCATTTCGATACTTCTTTGTTTTTGTGTCCCTTCTTCTCATTATATGCCCATACCATCTTAGTTTGATTTCTTCAATCTCTTGTACAATATATTTTTCTACATTTATAATTTCTCTTATTGTATTATTTTTAATTTGTCTAATTTTGATATTCTTGCCCATCTTCTTAAATAAATATATATATATATATATATATATATATTATATATTATATTATGTTATAATTAAATTATTAGAATGTATAAATAAATTAGCTAATACTCGGCGTGCGTTGCTACGCCTAAAGAAATAAAATATTGAATGTAAATTAAATTGTACGCTGTACGCTGAGACGAACCAAACATGGCGGTTGCTAGTCAGTTTTTAATTTCGGATTTCAGGTAAACCTCCACTTATAATTGTAGCATTTTGCTCATTTTTGGATAATACGTACCTCGGTACATTTTAATAGGATATACTGTGTTTCGTTGTGAAACATCGAAAATTGTGACCGCTAAGTGATTTTTTAATTTTTCACTTCAGGTCAACTGGTTCCAATTGTGAAGGTGAACCATCCAGGGACGCATTCAAACTCCCACAAAAAGTTCATCAAAATTGGACCAGTCGTTTAGTAGTTCAGTGACAATACACGCGTATAGAAGAATTATATATACAGTACATAACTCGTATAAGAAAATAAATGTATGTGTTAGAAATCCTGAGTAGCTCAGATGGTTA